>JAECUM010003143.1:0-134583 GCA_016617855.1 Megalonaias nervosa | reverse complement strand
ATCTCTGAACCCCTTCTTTTGATAGCAGATCGGTTGCCTGTTCGACATTTAGTCAGCTTTTTTTGTTGTTTTTTTTCTTCATACAAGCACATAAGATAAAGCCCAAATCAGAGTTCTCAAATACTACTCCGGCAGTTTTAAAAAATTTTCCTTTAAGTTGTTTTTAATCCACCCATCAGAAAAATATATATTAGTATTAAGAAAAAAATTCAAATGCCAATTTATACACAGAACCATTTATTCCTCTTTGTATTAAATTTATAAATCTTATGGACATGGGCTGATTGACGTCATGAAGAAGAATTTAATTTGTGGTATAGCAGCAGAGAGGGTGAACAGACCACTTTGCTAGAGACCTTATTTTTTAAATTTAAGGGTTCCTACGAAGGCTAAAAAAAAAGTTTTTGCTTTAACAGTAAAAACTTCTTTAATTGACCAGATTTTTTCTGATTTTTTCACAATCTGGTCACTACGCGTTGGTCATTCACCCTCTCTGCTGCTATGGTTTTTATCCAAAAATTGTATCAAGTCCGTTACGATATCTTGACCTCGGATCATGTAAATTTATTGTTACAAAACCAAAGGGAGCAGCTTGTGCTTTTGAAAAGAAATTTTTTAATTTGTTCATGTCCATGTCCCCAGAACACCAAGTATAATAAATATTCTGTAGAGTATAATTATCTACTCCATTAAATACAACTAAAATATTGCAGTTGTCTCTGATTATTTTTGGAATTTGTGTATATCTCTGAGTAACATAAATTACATCCGTGTTTTTATGTCTACCTCGAGAAAATATTCTAGCTGCATTTGATTGTTTGTCCAGCATAACATCATCATACACTACTAAATTATTAATGAATCCATCCAGATCATCTACGGATGGTGCTTCATCAATATCAGTAATAAAGTCTATGATTTCACTGTCTTCATGCAACAATTTTGCGTTTTCATTAAAATCTTTAAGTACTTCGTAATATCGCTGATCATCTACAGATGGCGCTATTAAATACAATTTATCCCACTTCAGCCATCTCATTATTAGATTGAGCAATAATTGCGTCTTCCCACTTCCAGATGGGCCTATTATAATCATTCTGATAGAATTCGGAAGTGCTGGATGGTGCTTTACTGGTTCTTGTTTTCGTGTCGCAGAAAAGTCAATTATATCCATATAATTAATAGTATGAGTCTATATTGTGTTCGATGCAGAGCATCTACACCTACTACTGAATTAACGACAATAACAACAAAAAATAAAAGACGAGCACTTACAGGTAAGTGTGTGAAATGTGGCACCAAGAAATATAAATTTATTTCATCAAAAACAGGTGGGGATATCGCTGCTGCGTTAGGAAAATTACCAGGAACTACATGGGCTAAATACCCCGGTGAGAAACATTTACCCGGATATAATTATTGTGGTCCAGGAACTCGACTTGATATTCGACTTGACGAACGAGATCAACCAAAACCCGGAGAGTATCCAGTAAATAAGATTGATCAAGCATGTCACATTCATGATGTCGCGTATAAAAGTAAGGATTTGCAACAACGACATCTCGCAGATGTGAAATTGATTCACGCGTTAAATTCTATACCTAATAAATCTCTCAGAGAAAAATTAGCTAGTTTTCTAGTAAAAACTGCTATGAAAGGTAAACTAGTGTTAGGGGTTGGTAATTAATTATATAACTATCATAATGGAATCTGTTTATTATTCCCCGAGAGGATTCTGGAGAGGTAAGGCAGCGATTAGTAAACTCGCCGAAGCAGCAAAAGTTTCACGTGATGTCGCTGCATCATGGTTAGCACGACAGGCAATATGGCAAATCTTCCTAAGTCCACCTAAAAGAATTCAGTATGCGCATTTTGATGTTAGCGTTCCTAATGAAGTTCATCAAGCGGATATACTGTTTTTACCACACGATACCATTAAAACACGTAGACGTCAATACACGTATAGATACGCGTTAACTGTCGTTGATGTTGCTAGTAGATATAAAGAAGCGGAGCCATTATCAACAAAGACAGCATCTGAAGTTGCATCTGCGTTTGAGCGCATTTATCAACGTGGTGGTCTACGATGGCCACAGTTATTACAAGTTGATCCTGGTAAAGAATTTCTTGGAGTAGTATCATCCTTGATGAACAAGCATAACGTTAAAATCAGACGAGGACATACAGAAATTCATCATGATCAGGCAATCGTTGAACGATTTAATAGAACACTTGCTGAGCGGTTATTTGGATACCAATATGCAAAGGAAATATCTACTGACTTTAAGGATAGATCTCGTGAATGGGTTGCAAGATTACCGAGTGTGATAGCTGCGTTGAATAATGAAATTACTCGTGCAACTTCCATGAAACCTTCTAATGCGATCAAAAAAAATATATACCAATACAACGACGTGAATCTTTCTCTCAACCAGTATTAGGTAATGTAACTGTAAGATATTTATATGAACCTGGCGAACTTGAAGGTGGTAAAAAAAGAGCAACCGATCCTATCTGGAGCGTGACTACACATAAAATTTCTAGCGTGGTAAGATCCACTGGTAGACCTCCAATATACAGACTAGATTCTACAGCCCCTCAACGTGGATTTGTACGTGAACAATTGCAAATAATTCCTGAGGATACGCAATTACCACCAAGTTCAATTTTGTAAACGTCCAGAACCTCGACGTCGATTACACTCGAGACAGGTCAGCATCACATTATCACGTGTATGACCGAGATCACTATTAATTCTGTCTACGGTAAATTGTCTTGGATTAAAACACTGCCATGACATATTACAGTTGCAACTTGCGCAATGATTATTCTGTAGTTGTTTTAGTGTTATAATAAATTTAGCATCAAGATCAAAGTCACGTTTATTTTTTTTCTCAAATTGCTTATAGCTGACTAATTTTTTATTGATATCGACATTGTTAGTGATTTCTTCAGTTATTACGTAATCTACAATAACCCTACGCAGTTGCGATATTTTCCTGACTCGAGATACGGCGAGATAGACTAAATTTGACCATTCAATACGATCATCTACAATCCAGATTCTAGTATCAGTTATAGTTAATCCCTGCGACGAGTGAATTGTTATAGCGTATCCTAACGTCCATGGCGATTTATCCATGTTCAACGCGTTCTCAACAACATCAACAGCAACCAACACGATATCATTCAAGACAAGATTCTGTATCCTCGGTGGAACCAAGGCACCTGGTATTTTAACTTCAATATTTTGTCGTCGAGTATCTGCTGGGCGATAACACAAAGGTACGGGTAGATCCGGAAACTTTTCTTTATGTAACGTAAATAATTTCTTTTGCAGTTCATCACGAACTATTTTTCTACTGGCGACTATCAAATCAGCAGGTCTCCATAAAGTCCAAAATTCATTCATAGAAGTTTCTGCAATTACTTTACGCAGAATCTCGCATTGTATTTGATCTGGCTGAAGTCTGATTAATCTTTTAAGTTCTTTTAGCGGTTCATCAATAGCTCTATGGTCATCATTTATTTCTTCGAAATAATCTACAAATGTTTTCAACCATTCATGTGGAGACTGTCCAACAAAGGGTGGTGGTTGACCATTATCGCCACACATAATCACAGCAGTATTCTTCAATAACAACCAATCAAGAAATGTTTTTAGTGTTTCTAACGACACCGTGCATATCTCGTCCCATATGATATACTTAGGTATATATTTTTCACCCATCCGCGATGGAGCCCATGTATCTCCGCACCATCTAAAGAAACTGTGATATGTACATGATTTTACTCCTCGTTGCTTTATTTCTCTAGCAAGTTTATGTGTAGGTGTCAAAACAATTATATCTGAGTTATTATTCATAAATAAGTTAATCGCACGAGTTGTTTTACCTGAACCACCACACCCATTAAGATAAACGGTCTTATGTCTAGATACAGGATCGTACACAGATGGTGCAGATGATTTTGATATTTGATTATTATTTTTGTAATATGTCTCCGCAATTTCAACATCGGCAGATTCAGAATAACTAAATATATTTTCTTGTTTTATCCTCCATGTCCCCCATTCACCATTAACGAGTTTTAATAAATCTTTATATTTTTTGTGTACATAAAATGAATCCGTAGCAACTCTGACAGCGTAACGAGGAAATCTGTTTATCATCGATAATAGATTTATCGAAACGTACGCTAGCATCGAAGATCTTAAATGAGTAAACTGCGGTGACTCGCCATCGGTATAGCTCACAATGGTACCTAGTTTTGTTTCATTTGATAAATAAGCATTACATCGGATTATAAATGTGTTTTTCTCCATCGTATCAGCGATTATAAAATCGAGTTCAGCATCGTCTATAATCAATCTTGTACACGCTCGTTTATGATCATGTGATCCTCCTTGAGTAAACTTACCGATTATTTTTCTGCCGAGATCTTTTGCAAGTTTCTCATCGTGTTTAGCATCAAATACATCGGGTTCTGGCAACCAAACTTGCTTCTGTGAACTATACGATATAATCGCTTCAGTTACTCTCAACGATATTAAAAATCCAGCATCAAGCATATATCGCAATAGTACTATCGGAACCCAACATCGCTCTGAAAAATGTCTTCCGAACCAAATATAAGTAATCGCATGGATATCTTCTCTAAACTCGAATGATTCTACATGAGCAAATCCGGTTAAGTCAAAATCTGGTAAGGGTCCGTTTATTGCAACCCTGGTCATGTCATGTGTAGGATGTCCGAATCTCTTGAAGTATTTAGAACATGCTCCATATCTAAGAAAACTCCCAGGATAACATGCTACCATATCAACCGAGATAACATCACTATGGTTGTATTTGGTGTTCCATAATCCACCGTGCCCATATTCTATACAACTTTTCTTGACATCTTCAAGAAATTCCGATCGTGTCGTTTTCCATGAACTTTTCTCCTGAGCGAAATGAGCAGCGACTGACGGAACAGTAAAACAGTTATTCAATAATTGTCTAACTATGACATCATCAGAGGTATATTTCAGTGCAAGATGTTCCATTTCCTCATGGAGAGATTCTGTACGATAAATATCACCATTAGGTCGTACAAATTGATCATAATGATTATATTCCGAACTCTGAAATAACCAAAGAGAAACAGGATCGGTTTTACTAATATTCTTGATAAAATCAAAGATATCACCGTCATAAAATTTAACCTTTCTATCTCGTGGAAATATTGTTACTGCAGCAGTCCATGCGTGCGCGTTATGATCAATAATATCTATCGAAGTCCCTCTGGATTCATATTTCGATTTGTACAAAATCTCTCCCGTTAACGTCTTTACTGTCATTAGAAATTTTAATAGCTTTCCCAGCTCAGCAACGTCGCTGATAGACGCTCCGGTATCTTTAACCGACTCTGCCCATGCATTTATTTTTTTACGTCTTAAATCAGTTAAACCATTACCACGTATCGCGTTTGTAAAGTGTTCTGTAACTCGCTCAGCTACGCAATTTATCCTCGTTGATGCTGTCAACAGTGATGACAATTTCATCGGTTTGAGATCCCCAACATCAGGTTTATTATTCAGCGGAAATATTCCATAGACAACCGCAGTTACAGGGTACGATCGCGCATAATACGGTTTATCTATACCAGTTAGTATTCCTGGTTTAGATTTATTACTCAAGAAGATATTATTTCCTGACTGCACGCGGACGGGATCGCGCTTGTCACGAATAATCCAAATATCTTCTTCCGTATTTACAATAAATTTTATTAAAATAAAATATTTTTGATTATCAAGGTGGTTAATGATTACTCTTCCTCGTTTGTCATTCATCGTATTAGAAACATTTTCAACTCTGAATGTTGACCATGCATGAACTGCACCATCGTCACGAAATTCCTTCTTGGCCTCACGGATACGTTTAGTTATATCCGCATTCGTTAAAGCTAGATCTTGCATCGAAATACTAAGTTTATACTCGGTAGTCTGTCAAGATCGAATCTGGTTGCGTAGGGTTCAATTGCGGATAATTCTTCCATATTATAATTAAGGCAAATACATATTTAATTGAACATTAATCTTTTGTATATGATTCAACCAAATCACTGCAACTGGCTAAAAATCGGTTATACGTCTCCGTGTAACAGAACATGCGTGAATGAATACTGTAGTTATCATATGCAATGCGTCAGAAATGGGAGTCTAGGACCAAAACCGTGTATTGTGTGTAGTGCTGGAGTGCGAGGAAAAACTCACCTGTGTGCGCAATGCGGTGGTAAAATGTACAGAGAGCTGAAACGATATTACGATAAAAAATATAACGCTGACTCTCCTATAAAAACCGAAGAAGATTATCTGGCTAGATTTTCAAAAAAAACAATGATTTAAACAAATAGTATTATATATATAAATGGAGCAAAACGAATTTGTAGCGCATCCGATCATCAAAAATTATGAAGTGTCTCGTGATGGCACTATCAGGAACTGCAGATTGAAAAAACCAGTCGGTAATGTTGATAAATTTGGTTATTTTAGATTCAATTTTGGTAGAAGTAAAAATTATTTCTCACATAGGTTCATCTTTGAATGTTTTCGTGGAGTAGTTGAAAATGGACCTGTAGTTGATCATATTGATGGGAATCCCCAGAATAATAATTTATCTAATCTGCAAATTATAACACAGAGTCAGAATTCTGCATGTGGAAATACTGGAAGGTGCAAAGTATTCGTAAAGAGCTATTAAATCCATAAATACAGAAACAGACCAAGAAATAACTTTCCCATCAATGAATGCGGCTGCCAGATATTTTGATATACATCCACAATCGGTACAATCTGTCGCAAATAAAACATACAAATCTGCATTTTCAAAAACATATAATCAGCGGATAGTATTTGAATATATCTAATTCTGTCTTCCTAACAAAAAACAGATAATTCTACTGTCAATTTTGCCAAGGTTTTTGTTTAGCCATAATTACAGTCAAGGGTCCATCATTATCGCTGTCATTTTCACTCGTATTTTCACTCGTATTTTCACAATGCTTTCTTAACTGTCTTATACGAAAGTTTATAATCTTTCTCTGTTCGTATTCATGAGATAATTCTAGCTTGATTTTGTCAATAGCGTTTGAGAGAGGCACAAACAATTTTACTTAATCATCAGTGACAGTTGCCAGTGACTTTAACATTCCTTGCTGGATAATTTTCATGAATTTATAATCAGCGGATAGCGTAAATCTGTTCTCGTTCTTTCGTTGTTGTAATGAGTCAAAATCACATAGAATCTTTTCAGCATTAAGATTGTCAGATACATTGATACCGTTATGTTGCAATTTTTTAATCGCAGAAACAATGACATTGATATTTTCAAAATTCATTATATAATAAGTGTATATTTAATATAAAAAAATATTAGCCCCCATGACTTTTTTTGTCAGGGAGCTGTTTTTTGTGTGATATATGGTTATATACAATGAAGATAATGGTTATATACAATGAAGATAATGGTTATATACAATGAAGATTATGTTATATACAATGATAATGGTTATATACAATGAAGGTGATTATGATATATACAATGAAGATAATGGTTATATACAATGAAGGTGATTATGATATATACAATGATGATAATGGTTATATACAATGAAGGTGATTATCATATATACAATGAAGGTAATTATAATATATACAATGATGATAATGGTTATATACAATGAAGGTGATTATGATATATACAATGAAGATAATGGTTATATACAATGAAGATAGTGGTTATATACAATGAAGGTGATTATGATTATATACAATGAAGGTAATGGTTATATACAATGAAGGTGATTATGATTATATACAATGAAGATAATGGTTATATACAATGAAGGTGATTATGATTATATACAATGAAGATGATGGCCTTTTCTCTACTTGTGAACAGAAACTAGCACACCCACCCCCAAATATCAAATCCGTAGGGGTGCAAAACTGACACCTACTACGTGTTGACACGCGGGTAGGTATACTAATTTCTATCCACAAATAGACTAGGGCTCGGCCAAGGCCCCAATAGATTATAAATCTTGGCCTAAAATCGCCTCCCGCAGACAATTTGTCTTTATTGGGTTTCGAACCATGGGCGCCAGGACGAGAGTTTCTACGCGCTATCAATTGAGCTATCGGACCTTGTTATAAATACATACTAAAAAGTTAGTATATGTTTACCAATATCCTATTTCCTAAAAACTACAGTAACAAAAACCACAGTTTTCTGTGTAAAATGGGATTTCTAGTTTCCAAAAAATATATATAATTCTGCATTAACACTGTGCGTAAGCCGTAACCAAGGAAATTGATTTAGTCATAGCGGATGTTCTTAAAATAATTTTACGCGGTAATCGGCTACACATACACAGCCGTTATGGAATAATCAATATGCAGCCACAGCCTTCTAGATAATAGATTTCGATTGCGCACTGTGCGCGGATTTTATGTAAATAAAGAATACAGTATTATAGACAAGCACTATACATCCGGATATTTTTTTTTTGTTATGATAACGCTCTATGAGTGTACATACAGATTAATATTTAGTTCTTCATTTCTTGTGTCCAGAATGCGATTGTTTTGGTCTGTAAGTTTAAAGTGTATCCTTGATAGTAACGGATTATGAACTCGCAGGTACACGGGGTTAATTGGCTCTGATACAATTAACCAACCGGGAGGGCCGATGGACTAAAACTGAATAATATGTACCCTTGCTGGGCCTGGCTAGACTTATAAAGATCTACCTGATAGCTACCTTCAATAACATCGCATACCAGATTGACAGCGATTGTTGTTGCTATGTTTACAATGCCTGGCGATATATGACGTCCGGCACCAAAAGGGTTGTTATTGTGTTTTAGTATAACCGGTGGTGGGGCTATTTTTCTCCACGATTCAATTACTCCCGGATAATATTCTTCAATAAGATCATTAATTGATTTCTTCATTTCAGCGTTATTTAAATCTGGTATAATGAGTGTTTGTAAATCTTTTTCTGTTATTTTATAATGATCAAGAAATAATTGCTTAGATTCTGGATCTGTGTAAATACTATCGAGTTTAGTCGCAATGTTTATAATACTTCGATTGGCGATGTGTAAATCAAATAGGATACCATTTAAGTATTTTATTGACTCGATTATTTGCTGCTTGACATTATGATCATAATGTTGAGATAATGAAATAAGTAAACTTCTTAAATCATTAAACGTTTTATCGTATTCAGGCTTAAGAGTACCTAAAAATTCTTTAAAAAATTCTTCATCAACAATATCTCGATCTCGCGCCCTTGGCGTCCTGATAACAGTAAATGCTGATCCAGTCATCTTGGGAATTCTTTTACCATCAAAATCGATAAAGTAGTATGTATTGTCGTTTGGATCAGATCCAAATCTTATATATCTCCATGGATGTTTTCCTCGATATTCTGGATTTTTAATGAATTTTTCTTCACTCGTTTTAAACTCATTTTTAGTTGGTTCTGAAACTCCATTATAAACAGGTGCGGCTTCAGGCCATCCTAACACTGATCTAATTGAACTCTGATAAATATCTACGAGGTAATCAGGAGAATTTATTTCAATAACCGTTGATAGTGTTGGTTCGTGAGCAGTAATCGCTATTTTAGATTCTTTCCCTGTGATAGATTTAATTCTGCGTTGGAACTCATCATTAATCTCGTCTATTTGATAACTGCCCGTTGTAATTCCAACAACTTGCCAATCAGGTGTTCCATCCGGTTTATTCTTATTCGCAAATACCAGTGAATTATTTGGTTGTTGTCCACCAAACGGTTTTGACCTAATATTAGGCCAGCTATGATAAACGCGCAGTTGCGCTAATGCTATTTCCTTTGCTGGAATTGCGGTTGGAAAATTAACGCTAAATTCAGGATTGGTTGAACTTAATGATATCATAGTAGTTTTTGACGGCGTTGTATTAGCTACGATCTGCTGAAGTAATTCTAACGATGACATTATTGTTATCGTTATTATTTAATTCTCCATCTTTCCGTTATTGTCACTAGCGATTATGAATGCTTCATCGTAGGTTTTCATTATCGTTACGAACTCCTCATCAGATATTTTACCATCACTGAGATACGCTGAAAGATACGAGCATAATTTAGTGTAGGTGGCTGTTGCTGTGTGCAATTTCATTATGTACTCGTTTAGTTTATCATTTGTACACGTAGATATTTTCTTAGTGATAATACTAAAAATACCTGCGCATGTTGTTGCCGTTGAAACTATAATTGTTACAACTGCAGGCGCTGTCATCGTTATTGTTGATAGTAATAATCCAGTTCCAGCAATAACAGCAGAAACCGAGTATACCATTATATCAATAACAACCATACGTCGACGATATTTTTTTACCTTTATCGTGTAATCGTCGATGATATTTTTTAGTTTGGTTTGACACTCACATACTTGAGCGTATCTGTGACGTTGAACGTCGATAAATGACTCTTGATTCATTATACTTATCTAGATAACTAATTGAGGAGTTTCACACACAAATTCCAAGCACCACCAGTATAGTGCTCTGGTTAAATTTTTATCAGATGCTTCCAGCAAAAATGTTTCTTCCGCATCTTTATTTATTATAACGGATACAACTCCAGAAAGAGTATCGATTGAATGACGCCATGGAAATGTAGTAAATATACTGAATTTTGCTATGCTAAATATAGACAGCCTGTATACGCCAGTAATTTCTGCGGTGTGTTTGAGATTATTATCTTGCAGTGTCCATACTCCTAATCCTGATGCTACTGTGTATACTACGTTGAAGATCTGCTTGTGAGGCATTCCAGCAACTAACTTTGTTACTAGATTCGTTTTTTCAATGATATTAGGAATTCCACTAACAATATCGTTGATTTTCATCTTAATGTCGGTAAGTTTTATGTCAACGACTGGTGGACTTCCAAAAAAGTCATTAATAAATCTGTTTACATTTCTAAGGAAATTCAGAAACGTTTGTACATGATTAATATAATCAGCTCTAAATGCAGCAATTCCATCATTGATTATCGTTAACGAAGTCATTATTGGAATTTCCTTATCGTCGACGTATTTCTTCGTTGCAGCGTCAAAATCTGTTTCTGGTGTTCTGAGATTATTAATACCATTATTATTCATGTCGAGAAATGCACGCATTATACCACCGCGCACTGACACGTACTTGGATTCTTGATCATCGAGTATTTTTTTGTTGCTGCGTCTGTATCTGCGATTGGATCTCCAAGATGTGTAATTTTTCTTCTTGACATAATAATGTCACCGGTAAATACATCACCAGTTTTCTTAACATAGTCGTTAACCGATTTACCGGAATCCTGTATTTTACCTTGATCAGTAAAAGTAACGATATTATTAACAACCGCGTTGGGAATTCGTACAAGTACATCTGGTAGTTGTATGTTACTCGTTTTTAATCGTCCTTGTTTGTCCTGAAAAACGACGACTTCATTTTGATCCACACTTGTGATATTTAATAAATCATCGATTTCATTTCTGAGCTGATCAAGAGTTACATATTTAGATAAATCGTCCTTCTTCTTATCTTTGCGAGTAGATCTTCCATAAATATCTACCATTATATTTACTGATATCTGTTTAAGTGTTATGACGTAGTGTAGTGAACGCGTGCACGACTTTATGACGTGGCGCTGTTGATTTTGATACAGCATCAAGCACAGCGAGGGTTTCACGACCGCATATTGGAGGATCAGTTATTTTTTGTGTTGGTAGCGTTGAATACCAGATTGGAATATCGCCGGTAACGTACTTTAAAAATTCTTTTGGTGGTGCTAATCCATACGAATCGAAATAAATAATTCCACGTGGATCAATTGCATATCCGACCCAGTGCGTGCCTGGGCCAGAGTTTTTATCGAGATTAATGATACCGGTTTCAATATTGTTTGGTTTTTTTGGTAATTGATCGCGCATAAAAACACCTCTGAAATTTTTTATTTTTAATTGCTTAGCAGTATTAAGTAAATCAAAATTGGACATGGGTGTTATTAGTAAACTGTCCCTGGTAATCTTAGACCCTTTCCGTACCACGAAGGCGGGGTTCCTGGTAATCTTAGACCCTTTCCGTACCACGAAGGCGGGGTTCCTGGTAGTCTTAGACCTTTTCCTTTTTTTTGCTTCCTTGTCCGGTTGCTTTCTTTAATGCCATTCCAGCAGCAGTTCCAACAGCACCTAGCGCAGCTGCTTTTGCAACAGCTGGGGCTGCAGCTGCTATTAAAGCTGGTATAGCTGCAAGAAGTGGAAATATACCACCCGATTTAGCGATGTTTTTGATGGCGCCCGCAGAAAGATTAAGTTTGACGCCTTTATTTGATTTTTTAGCTTCATTGAAGTTTTTGAACTGACGCTCGGTCAACGATAGTTTATTTGCACCGGTCATTTGTTCTCGCTTTAGCGATATTTTTATTCCACAGTTATTTTTTGATGCTGATTGCAGCTTTTTAATCTGACCAGGAGTCAGACTCACACTAACGTGATGATATGACATTATTAATATTATGAACGATCTAATTACATGTTTAGAAAATATTTTACATATTTTCTACTGGAGCATCAATAACTCTCATTCGTCCACCAACACCTTCGAGTAACATCGATTTATCGCTGAGTATAACAGCAATTGCTCTGTAATTTGCAATAATTCCTCGATTCACACGAGCTCGAAAATGTATATCAACTACTGATTGTCTGGTTAAATCTAAATGTTCTAGTGAAAAGTAATAGATCGGATACAGCGTTGTAAAATCACGCTGCGATATTTGTAAACCAGTATCAACATTTTGATCACGCCCCATAAACGTCATCAAACGGTGATATGCACGTGCAACACTGTTTTGTGTAAAATTTAACAAAATATCCTCAGCTGGTTCTTGATGACCATTTATCCTTAATGAAACCTCAGAAACACCGAGTTGGTCAAATATCATGTGATTATGTATTTGCGAGTTTACTCGTGCATTATTTTGTAATGCAATAAATATATGTCTTGGTGCAGAAACACCCTGCTGAGAAGCTATCTGCCATGTAAATAAACCATTAATATCACTCTGGATAACATCTGTGGTCATCGTTAACCATGATAACATTGATTTACCACCTTGACTCATAAAAGATAGCAACCGATCTTCTTCAGATATTGTTGGAGTCATGACTGGCATCCACAGGGAAAGTTTTGTTAGTACTACTTTGCCATGAAGTGCCCTAGTTGCAGCCTCTATAGCATTAGCATCAGCGCCCTCTCCCACAGCGTGCCACATTGCATCATTATCATCGCCTTTTCGCACAAGTACAACTGTGTGTTTGGCTCCAAAAATAACCTTTCTAACATTTCTGCAGAATCCAAATATATGTGACAGTGGAATTGCACAAGAAAACCTTTCATCATCACCAAGCATTGCTCTACGAGATGCGAATCCCAAGTTGAAGTTTTCATTCATTGATGCAATTTCAGTTCCAGCTGCATTTAGTGTTACATTCCTCTGTTCGGGTTGATAGTTGTGTCCTTTGCAAACATCATTGATGGGCCAGCCGATCTTGAATAATCATCGCTGTATCTAGCCAGACCAAGTATTGTTGTTGCAACGTCAACGTCTTTCTGGATTGATTCAATATTTTTTCCATCAATCATGTACGTAGCGCTATCAAACAAAGCCATAATACCGTTATTCACAAAACCAAATCGATCACCAATTCCATAATCTGTGTTATCTGTTTTAAAAATTCTACCTTCTACTTCAATGAATGCCTGAGCGGGTAAGAAATATCTACTTGTATCTTGAACCTGTAGTTCGATTCGTCCACGCTGATCCGGAATTCGAGCGTCGTAAGAATAATACTGATAATCGCGCACAGACTCATCTTTGAGAACTGGTGCATCCATGTCAAACGCAGGGTCAGATATGCGCTTAAACGTCTTTATTATTATCGTCTTCGTCTAACACGAAGACCACTTCCTGCTATCAGACTAGCAGTTATATTTTTTTCCTTTTCCGACATTGGTATATCAGCCAACTCCGCTAGTTTTTGATTAGCGGCTTGATTTATTATTTTACTTACACTTGCGGGCATCACTTCAGTGCTAGCCAATTTCACTGTTTGAGGTCGGGTCGCTTGTGGTCTGCGTATTAATCTTGATAGTCTATCTTTGATTGCTGAGAATGCTTTGCTAGCAATATTACCAACAGCGCCTATACCCTTTTCACGAACAACATCAATAGCTTTCATGCCCAGTTGCTTTGCAATCGATATTGCTTTTGGGGCTATTCTTCTAAACAGACCCTGAACAACATCACCTAGTCCATCTCCGTAGGTCGCTTTGTATACCGGTAATCGAGAGTTTATTACCCTGACCATGGTAGGTCCACGTTGAGTACCATGCACGATCATTTTGTTATTAAGTGACTTTATCACTAATTGTATCTAATCACTGTGGTAATCATCGACGATTTCATTAATGAGAGACCGATATACATTAATATCCATGATACCGCCTGTAAATAATCGTTTGCAAATATCAGATGCTTCATTAATGATTTCTGGGGAATTATTACCAGCTCGTTTTCCTCCAATGAGGATTTCTAGTCGATTAACGCCAGCAAGAACGTTATTGGGACAGATAATAAGACCA
The DNA here is from genome assembly GCA_016617855.1 of Megalonaias nervosa. NCBI lineage: Eukaryota > Metazoa > Mollusca > Bivalvia > Unionida > Unionidae > Megalonaias > Megalonaias nervosa. The sequence continues at coordinate 119,861 of JAECUM010003143.1, read as the reverse complement.
CTCCCTAAACCACTTCCAGTTGCGCCAGGAGAGGTGTCTGACGGCCAATATTCTCCTTCTTCCTCAATTTTTGTTTGGATTGGTTGTTGCCGTGTTTGTGATTTTGGAGATAGAATTGGTATTCGTGATTTTGGTGGTGCTTGTGATTGTTTCATTTTTTCTTGTCGTTCTTGTTGTTTTTGTTGTCGTTCTTGTTGTTGTTGTTGTTTTTTCTCCCCTCTTCTTGATTGAATTAATTTATTAATTTCCCCACTATAATGCTGATATAATGGATCATCAGCTCTAGCTTGTTGAACATTCATGCGTATGCGATATAATGATTTTTGCCATTGATCACGGGATTTAATATCTTTAACGTGTTCAGGTTTCATTAATTTATCTCTTCGACTAAAACTATCCACAGCAAATTTAGCTAATTGTTCTAGGCTAATGATATTAATTGTCTTAACAGTTTCTTCATCAAATTTATTTATCAATTCAACATCTTTAGGTTCTAGTGCTTCAGCGCCTTCAGGTTCTAGTGCTTCAGCACCTTCAGGTTGATCTTCATCTTCAGGTATTTCCGGGACTGGCATCGCAGCAGCTATTTCGGCTGGAAGTTCAGGTAAAATTTCTTTTGTTTTCTTAGTTCTTCTTGCTATTTTCTTAGTTCTTTCTGCTATTTTTCCAGTTGCTTCAGCGGTTTTCTCTAACACAGGTAGAATACCTTTAGTAGTCTCGGTGATAGGTCTAAATAATTTTTTTGTATCCTCCTCAAATTCAACTTGAGATTCCTGACGCGATTGTAGTTGTTGCTTAACAGAATCACGAACAGGTAGATATTTTTTAATTGCCTTTAGTCGCTCTCGAGCTAATTTGGCTGAGTGTGATTCTCCAATACTCATTATTGATAATATCTATAATGGTTGTTTAATTTATAGCAGCAGAGAGGGTGAATGACATACACGTAGTGACCAGTACGTGAAAAAATCTGGTCAATTAGAGAAGTTTTTACTATTAAAGCAAAAACTTTTTTTTCAGCCTTAGTAGGAACCCTTAAATTTCCAAAAAAAAGGTCTCTAGCAAAGTGGTCTGTTCACCCTCTCTGCTGCTGGTATAATTCATTTCCTACTTTAAAATTTACTAAGTGGCATGACATGATAAGTGTATAAATGCCATGGATGAGTGATATATTGATATTCGCAGTGAACAGATAGATTGTACTGTATGTGGGGTTGTACCACCCACCTTATTGGAATTTATCTGCACCGTTTCTGTGCATTGACACAATTCTCCGTAAACTCTTTAGTCTGTATTTTCTACCAGCCGCCATTTCGTTTACTCCCTTCCGTCATGCTAAACGACTGTCCATCCGACCACCTTTGTTCTTCACTGCTTATTCAGCAACACGAAAGAACTTTGAATACACTTAGCGTTCTTTCAGTATTATCCGATAAATAATATTTCTCAAGATCATTTTCGTATCAACACTTCCTGTATAAATGACCCTGCATGTCTCAGATTTATTTTCATGAGATCACGTGATGTGTTCATGACCTCAGTCTAGTAGAAACAGTGCTTTCCAGGTCTCTTGATCAATGGCCTCAATCGGTTATGTGCAGACTGAAGAAAATATAAGTAAGAACACCCACACACGAAACATCGTCATGATGTCGATGGCAAAGTCAACGATTTTGCACCATCGTCACGATGTCGATGGCAAAGTCAACGATCTTGCTAGTGTTATGATGAAGTCAAAACGTTTGGTATATCACGAAGACACACAAAAATAACACTTAATTATTTCGAGCTAAATCAATACATGATAAAATATTGCAACAGTCCTGCAATATTTAGTAATTGTGATGTAATTATGAGAAGTACAATCAAGTGAGTTGATGTGTGAAATTTAGATTGCACAAGGTAATGTTATAGTCATGGAATACTTTATTGTAAATTCCACGGGTTAACTTTTCACCTCTGTCTGTCTGTCTCTCTCTGTCTCTCTGTCTCTCTCTCTATATATATATTTATAATTTTGTAAAAGAGTTTATTTTTTAGAACTCACATAGTTGAGAATGCATTCGTGGTGGTAGGTCTTGAAGTATTCTGAACTTTATCAGATTGCTAACGATGCGATGATATCATGTCTCGTACATGTAAAATAAAATTTCGGATGCTGTACAGGTATATCAATCAAAAGAAACCTAACAAAGTAGATAAAATTCCAAAGCGTTTAGGTCAACTTCGTTTGAGTCCACACCAACAGCATGCATTCCTTTCTTGCGAGACCTTACCTCAGGTAGATGAAATAGGTGTTATTGATTCACTTATTTGGTTCGCGGGTGGAGGGATTTAAAATCTTAATAACCTATTTTAAAGGAAAACTTTGGATGCTGTGAAATATTTGTCCTCAGTGCCATTTTTTTTTCCCAATATGGACTCCAAAATGGCCTGAAAGTAAGTAATAAGCAAGCCTCTTAAATGTTTTTGTATGAGATAACACGCCAGTGCCGCACCGGGAAGGTTGCAGCGTACAGCTGCAACGCCTCGACGTAAACCGCAAGGCTTTATAAATCATAAGCCTTTTTTCTTGCAATGTGTCAAAAGCAATTTTACGTTTCATCGTCGAACACAACGAGGCCATTTGAACCTGCGTTTCAAGCGCGGGAGCTATTAACTAATAAGCTTGGAAAGATTATCGGTGACACAGGCTCTATGGTTTTTAGAGTGGCCAAACAACTGTATAGGCATGAATGTATGCTGTTGTATAATTTTTTTAATTTGTAAAACTGGAAATAAAATTCTTTAGTGCTGATGCGTGGGGAATATTGTAGCGTAATATTTTTTTTCCTGGTGAAACTACGTGTAGTAGAAACCGTCAAAGAATACATTCGATCAAAAATGTCATAAATGACTATACCAAATTGTCCAATCTCTGTTAAGGCACCACTTCCTTCTCCTTCAAGTTTCAAATTAAAACCAAAGCGATATTCCGCAAATGCTATTAAAGTAATTTGCCATAAGCGTACATCGCATTGCAGAGAAACACGTATTTCTGGTTGGTTCTGCTCACAAATTGTTCTCCTTTATAACAAATAAGATAAGACAGGCCAATCCCTCTTGCTTTGCTGATGTAATATTACCACTTATGTCTTAGCAATTTCTAGACGCGGAATAAGACCAACATCGTTTTTGATATACAGAGTCTGGTTAATGACGCACTGTGTCTACATGATGTTTTGTGGCCATGCTGAGGGAGCCGGCATGGTGTGCCTAGCCTTGAGAACAATGAGCTCATCACCACTGTCAACGTATCATTTGTTGGCGACGTTTTATGCTGGTCTGTTTCGATTACTATTCCGACTGGTTCTGTATGATCAAACGTGGCGCCGCCATCGCGTAGCTTCTAGTCGTCGGTGAATAATGCGATGTCGCTGTCTACCACCGTTCCGGTGACCGGCATGGTGAGGAAAGCCGAGATGTCAATGCCAGAGTTTTATGTCGCCCTTATCGTTAGAAAATACCACCAGGTCATCAAGGGTGCGTCATAAGAACACATCGCCAAATGCCGTTATGCTGGTGTTGGTCACATACTTCGAAACATCAGGTGTCTTTCGGCTGCGAGCAGTGGCGCGGCATCTGCCCAAAAACGGATGTTCACATAATGCTGCCGAAATTACATGTATTCTGCCTAAATTGCTGTTTCAAATTCGGCTCAAAGAGCCGAAATGCTGTCTCCAACAACACTTGAAGCGCTAGATTGCGTTCAGGAGTCTTTAGCACGGCGATGGACAGGTGGCCGCATATAGTGCAGTAGTATAAAGAAAGGCCGCTAGTAAACCAATTCTATACCCTTAGTATCTGGTTTAGTTTTTTAAGCCTTATTTTACCATTTTAAAGCCTCCTTCTTAACTCTTTTTTGACCCACTATATAAGAAAATCTGCTATCCCAAGCAAAAATCTTACTTTTTTTTCCATCATTAAAGCAAGATTTCTAATAACGCAAACGATTTAAAAACCCTTCCTCCAGATCGATATGTATATATAATGTTAGTGCGGCCTTTCTTTATACTACTATATATTCGAAAAATAAAAAATATTGCTTATGTTTTATATGTTCATGGTTTACTTTGTTTTATAATGACCTAATGCTAGTGTGTTAACGCCATCCTGACACCACCTTTTATCATCAAAATTAGTTAAACCCTGTTTGGTAACATGATCAGTATTTATTTGGTGTTTGTATGATCTAAACGAGACCATCTCAGCACTATGCTTTTTATTGTTAAATAAAACATCTTTATAATCACTGAATGTTATATTTGTCTTTACAATACATTTCTTTACTCCTTTAGCTTTTTTAGACTCCTTGCCATCGTCTACCCGAACAATACATTTCTTTACTCCTTTAGCTTTTTTAGACTCCTTGCCATCGTCTACCCGAACCGCATACATCTTCGATCGTAACCCAATAAACTCTACTACTGGCTTAAAGCAAAACTCATCTTTCATCTTACCCATCACCTTCTTGTTAACTGGGTCGTGGAATTTATTTTCTTTAGGAACATCAGATAAATCAAATTCATCCTTATGATCAAAGATATCCCCATAGACATCTTCTGTAAATATTTCATAAACTAGTGAGTCTGTGTCTGTAAATAACAGATTTGAGTTAGGCCAGATTTTCTTGGCAAAACCGTAATGAAAATCATACATCAGCCACTTAGATGTCTCTAATACTGTAGCCCCTACGAAAATAGGTTTATTTAATATCAGATTAGATTTATGTTTCTTAACCATAACAACATCTTTACAAATAGGTATAATGCCGGCAAATCTCTCTGACGCGATTAATTTACTACAGCGCTTATGTGAATTTACTATTTCAATATCCACTCGATTAAATATATTTTCCATAGTCTTGCCAAACACAGAATTGTTCATTAACTTAAAGAAATCTTTTTCAAAATCTGTAGTTGCTTTTGTCCTCATATCATTATTAAACTTAATATAATCAGCCATCCAGAAAGACTGTTCGATCATCAATACACGGTGGATCTTAGTTACTTTTAAACCGTATTCGACTGCCTGCTTGAGGTTTCTATAATGCGTAACATAATTACGCTTATTTAATAAATTAGGTACTAACTTTTCAATGATACAAGGTTTTCCAACGCGATTATGCAGTTGTGTAGAAGATAATAATGAGTCTGAAATAATCATTTTTTCTGGTAGAAAAGGATAATCGTTATGTAAATCATGAAGCTCTTCAGGATAATCAACATCAACCTCAACATAAAACGAAAACTTAGAATTTGTCAAGTCCACAGTTAAATTATTTGTGTATTCGATAAATCTTTCTGCAGTAACCCAGCCAACACATCTAACTGGCATAGGCTGACACATCGCCCAGGAGTACAGAGCGTTCTTGTCCAAATAAATTATATACCAAGAAGGTTTTTCAGAATCATACTTACTTAAGTATTTATTATTAGCCAACGCATGTTTCTTACTAATAACGCTAATACCACTTCGGATAGATTTACCGATAAAATTATATTGGTCAATATTGCCATCGGTAATTAATTCTATTTTAGCCTTAGTTAACTTGAATAACGCATCCCACGATAATCCTGGCGATGAGAAATACCAACCAGGATCTAATCCGTATTTATTAATACTAGTTAGACGGAAACTTCTAAAGATGTCATCGAGCAATAAAACATCTTGAATCAAATATATATCTAGATAATCACCAATAGTCTGACAACTAAACCTATTCCAAACATCATTCGCGTGAATATAATCCTTGTCTGATATATTTTCATTACTTAACGATGAGTAAAATTGATCCTTATTCGGTAATGATGTTTCATCAAGCTTAGCAAAGCTGTCTATATACTCATAAGGGAAAATACCTTTCTGTCTCATAAGCATTACTGTATCATCAAAATACTCTGTAAGAGAAGGGAACTCACCACAGTTTTTAGCAAGAGCATCTAACGATGACGGCATAAACTGCATACTGTCGATAAATCTTAATGATCCAACAGTTAACGACATTATTTTTTCTGCATTATTAGGTATACAATCGATCTTCTGATTATTACACAACCTTATAATATCAGGATGACCCAACACTCGCACAACAAAATGACTGTCATATCCTCTAAAGTTGTGGGCGATACACGGTATGAATTTTAGTGCGTGAAATTTCAAATTGCAATAATTATGTGCGGCTCCACGATACTGTCCAGTAAGATGACAATGGTCATATACCTTTTCAGTACTACCAATATCAAACTCTTTTTCACAAATATGACAGATAGAAGCTGTATTATAGTTATTCTGTTGTTCTGGAGTCAGTGGAATCATAGGAGTTACTTTACTAAGTCTATTATTGATTTTAGTGGCCTCCATAAACAAATTTTTCAACAACCACACTGCAGGGTCTTCATCATTTATACTTCTACGACGATATAATCTAACTGGTTGTGATAGTGTTGGATCTATTATACAACTAACTTTATACGCAACAGCAACAGGAACATGTACATTTACGTGTTTGGTTAATCTAGAACCAGCTGTACTAGCATCATCAATAGGTTGTAATATTGACTCAAAATCATACGTGATCGAAAACGGAATTGTGAATTTCTTCTTATAATTCGTGAATGATAAATACTTATCAGATTCTTTTGGTAGTGTTGTTTTCTGATCATAAACACAATATTTTAGATGACCATTTAATAATTCCTGACTAGAAAATCCGTGTAAACATTTATAGCAGAAATAGAGCTTATGCTGATGGCCATTACCATGATAATATCTAAGTAATACTTACTCGTTATAAAAAGGCCGGAGATATTTCATCAACATCAAAATTAATTATCTGTTTTTTTATTTTTTATTTTTTTTTTTATTTTATTAATTATAATGCCGAAGATAGTTATGATAAGTGACGTGGATGAGCAGAATATTGCCAATCTTAGAAACAAACAACCTGCACATCAAGTTGCTAAACAATATCGGATAAGCACATCAAGGGTCTATGATATTTGGAAAAGATTTAACGTGTACAATAATAATCTAGTGTCTATTATTGTTGATGATCTTGTGAAGCCCTCAGATGGACAAATAGAATGTTGCCGCCCCATTGTTAGTGATGATCATCAAAAAGTAATTTCCGAGCAAAAGAATAAAATAAATTATCTCGAAGATGTAATTGATAATCTTAATAATATAATTTCTGATGAGAAAAGTAAAATCGTTGACCTCGAAGATGTAATTGGTGATCAACAAAATAAAATAAATAACCATGATCAGATTATAGTTGATTATAAAAACAAAATTGATGAGCTGAAGAATTTGATAAACAACCTGAAGTACGAGCAAAAAATAAGTAACGATAAGATATCTGATTTAACTAAAATAAATCATAGACTGACATTGGCCGCGGCACAATATTATATGACAAAAAAATAAATGTTGTTTGGTGATTCTGGTGGGTATAATGGTACTCTGTTTCACGAGCAGTTACAGATTTTCTTATTTCGCTGGGTATAATGGTACTCTGTTTAATGTTTTAGGCAGATTTTCTCATTCCGCCGTATTTAAACAGAAATTAGTAAATATAATAAATATAATGGTTGATATTTACGGAAGATCTGCTCGTAGTAAAAGTCATCAGCAAGTTGATTTATCTAAATACGCAACTCTCGATCAGCTCAGAAATGAAATTGATGATTTATTAAATCTCACAAGTGTGGATCAAAACGAAGTAGTTGTTTTTCAGGATAAGGAAGGGCGATTAAAAACTAGTAATATACAACTGCCAGATGTTCTTATACGAATTCCCACCGCGGCTGTTGATAATATAGTTACTTTTGCCGATCAGGGTAAAATACAAGATTCTGGGAACTCGATTAATGATTATGTCAAAAAAGCTGGCGATGTATTTAGTGGAGATGTTATCATGAATCAAAATAAAATTACAGATCTTGGAAATCCAACCGCAGATGCGGACGCCGCAACAAAGAAATATGTCGACGATCAAGAATCCAAGTACGTATTGACCAACGGCGGTATAATGCGCGCATTTCTCGACATGAATAATAATGGTATTAATAATCTTAGAACACCAGAATATGATTTTGATGCAGTTAATAAAAAATATGTTGATGATAAGGAAGTTCCAATCAATAATGAAATAACAGCAATCAAAAATGAATTTCTTAGTCACGTGAACACGTTCTTAAATTTTCGTAAAAATATAAACAAACCCATCAAAGAATTTTTTGGTGATCCACTAACCGTTGACATAAAACTAGCTGAAATTAACACAAAACTTAATGATATAAATAAAACACTCGATAGTATAAATACACAAGGCAGATATTTTGAAAAAGTAATTACTGATTTCAGTAATAAAATAAACCAAATTACAATCCCTCACAATCTGATTGAAAATATTGTTTATACAGTTGCTTCTGGAAGTGGTATGTGGTCACCGCAAAAGAACACTATCAAATATACTCCTTCGTATACAGGTTTGTACATATTAACTGTGTATAACGTTCGATTAAACTTTGCAATAACAACAATACAGCATCCTTCGAAAAATTATTCTGGAACTCTAACTACAATATTAGATAAGGGTGCTGAAGAAACTTTTACGCTAGCAATAGAGAATATTTTTATAAATGAGGTGATTTATTGGTGGAGTATACAATTTATCAATAGAACACGTCATCCAGATCTTCCCCGAGAACAAAGTTCTTGACAAAGTTCTTGATGAAATCCCCAGCGGCACTGTCGCCGGTGACACCATCGCCTGTGATAATGACCTAGTGTAAATTAATATTTGCGCGGTCTTCCTCGCAATCGTCCACCAGTAATTATTTCTTTTTTATCAAGTTCACTAGGTGAGTTGCATAACAATAGATCATCAACAATTTTCTTTGCCTTCATTTCCTCATCAGTCATTGAACGGCCTAGTATAGTCTCTATTTCTATAACTGACTTGCAGAGTAAATTGAATCGTTCATCGAATACTTCTGAAAACTCATCGATGATCTTAATCAAAGAAAATTCAGTTAAGTCAGTGACCTTACCAATAACTGGCTCAATCTTGTTGTTGATGATTTTAAAAGTCAACTGAGAATCGGGTGGAGGTATATAATATTTATTACCGTTTAGCCCTTGAATCAACGCGTCCTTGAAATAATTGTCTGGTCCGCTGTGTTTATTTAATATATTTAATGCCAGTAGATCATTTACTGATATAGACATTATTATTGTTGTTGTTTTATTAATTTAATGATGTTTGGCTGAATTAATAGCAGAAAAAATAATAATTTTATTTGATGAAGGAATTATCAGTAATTGAACCTCAACTCGTGACTTAACAGACTATCGGAAATATTATTTTTCTGCTAGCCAGTTTTCTTTGTAGTCGATCTTTAACTATATTTCTTCGAGTATTTTTCAAATCTTCTAATGATCGTCTTGAGCAGCCATTATTTATCTCTTCTCGTACATAAATATAATTAAGTCCATTTCGTGTAACTGCTGAATTATCGTTATCCTTAGCTATTTTTATTGCAGAATTATAATGTGGATCTTCTGGAAATATTAATATTTTACCCTTCATATTATTAATATTATTTTTCTAAATATTTAGATCACGCAAAGAAAATCCTCGATTGTAGGTGGTTGTTGTTTTTTTATTCTGTGTTCTGATGATCTCGTATTATAATAATATATAATTGCGCGGTAATGATTTCCACCACACTTTGTACAAAGATCTGATTTACCTCGTATTCCAACACCACAGCTTAAACACGGTTTTGGTCCTTTTGTACCTGTTTTGATCATCTGTTTATGCTGAGCACAGTATTCGCTATAGCATCGCTTATTACAAATCTCATATGCTCCTTGTGGATAATATTTACAACGATTTTGACCAATCGGAAATGGCATTTATATATATTTAACTAATTAATTTATGTTTAAATGATATTATATTTTTAAGCAAATAATTTTTAATTAGATTAATTTTATGTGAATATTATATATATAATAATGCAGAGAACGTACTTCAGTCGTTCACAAACAGCTAAAAGGCTGATGAGTGAGTATGAATCTCTCTCTGGAAAATCTGTTAAGTATCCGAAATTTAATTATGATCTAGAGCAATTAAAAAATGAAGTTGATCGATTAAGGCATGAAAAAGATGTAGAACGTCAAAAATTATCATTATCCTTAGTACATGAGGAAATAAAGTTGCATAAGGCTCTTGGAAAACCAAATAAGAAAACACGTAATATCGATGCAAGACAACTTATGGACGAGTATAAATTATTAACTGGTAAGGTAGTAAAATACCCTAAATCTAATGCTGATCTAGAGCAGTTGCAGGATTCTATAAAGAAAATCTACGAGGATAGGTCAAAGTTGACTGTAGAAGTCACTCAATCGTCATTCAACGATTATAATAAAACTTATAAAATCCGCATTAATGATCAATCAAGACCATTGCGTGAAATACTTAAAGATGTTGTTAAATTTATTCAGCATAACGATGGCACAGTTAAAATCCTGGTTAGAGTACATGCTGTTATGAAACGTCCTGTAGACGAAGAAAAGACTGAACATTATTTCGAATCGAATATGATTAAAATATTTAAAAACGCTGATGCAGAAGATATTACTACTGGTATAATGCAAAATCTTAAACAAAAAGAGCAGGATCAGCATTATCTTCTACGTGTAGATGAGCCTGATTATGATATTGATGATCTTATTAATAAAATTATACAGAATTATGATAGACAGATTGATGAGTTTACTGAAAAAGGATCGGGTTGGGTATTCGATGGAATTATTGATTTACTGATCGACGTTCATAAATTTAATCCTCTTCGTGATGGTAAATTCGTTGAATTACCTGATAAGATCAAAAAGACTCACTGTTGTATTAATGTGGTCAGTGATGATAATAAATGTGTAATGTGGAGTATTCTAGCTGCATTATTTCCTGCTGCTCATCATGCTAATCGAGTTAGTAATTATCAACAATATGTCAGTAGATTAGATCTAAGAGGTATTAATTTCCCAACGCCGATGAATCAAATAGGTAAAATAGAAAATCAGAACCGTGAATTAATTCCTCAGGGTATAAATGTTTATGGACTTGATGAAAACAAAAAAATATTTCCTTTGCGCATATCGCCGCTAGCTGGTCCTAGAACAATTAATTTACTCAGATATAACAAGCATATGTCATGGATAAAAAATTTTAGCGGATTAGTCAAGAGTCAGTATAATGGCCATCAGCATAAGCTCTATTTCTGCTATAAATGTTTACACGGATTTTCTAGTCAGGAATTATTAAATGGTCATCTAAAATATTGTGTTTATGATCAGAAAACAACACTACCAAAAGAATCTGATAAGTATTTATCATTCACGAATTATAAGAAGAAATTCACAATTCCGTTTTCGATCACGTATGATTTTGAGTCAATATTACAACCTGTTGATGATGCTAGTACAGCTGGTTCTAGATTAACCAAACACGTAAATGTACATGTTCCTGTTGCTGTTGCGTATAAAGTTAGTTGTATAATAGATCCAACACTATCACAACCAGTTAGATTATATCGTCGTAGAAGTATAAATGATGAAGACCCTGCAGTGTGGTTGTTGAAAAATTTGTTTATGGAGGCCACTAAAATCAATAATAGACTTAGTAAAGTAACTCCTATGATTCCACTGACTCCAGAACAACAGAATAACTATAATACAGCTTCTATCTGTCATATTTGTGAAAAAGAGTTTGATATTGGTAGTACTGAAAAGGTATATGACCATTGTCATCTTACTGGACAGTATCGTGGAGCCGCACATAATTATTGCAATTTGAAATTTCACGCACTAAAATTCATACCGTGTATCGCCCACAACTTTAGAGGATATGACAGTCATTTTGTTGTGCGAGTGTTGGGTCATCCTGATATTATAAGGTTGTGTAATAATCAGAAGATCGATTGTATACCTAATAATGCAGAAAAAATAATGTCGTTAACTGTTGGATCATTAAGATTTATCGACAGTATGCAGTTTATGCCGTCATCGTTAGATGCTCTTGCTAAAAACTGTGGTGAGTTCCCTTCTCTTACAGAGTATTTTGATGATACAGTAATGCTTATGAGACAGAAAGGTATTTTCCCTTATGAGTATATAGACAGCTTTGCTAAGCTTGATGAAACATCATTACCGAATAAGGATCAATTTTACTCATCGTTAAGTAATGAAAATATATCAGACAAGGATTATATTCACGCGAATGATGTTTGGAATAGGTTTAGTTGTCAGACTATTGGTGATTATCTAGATATATATTTGATTCAAGATGTTTTATTGCTCGATGACATCTTTAGAAGTTTCCGTCTAACTAGTATTAATAAATACGGATTAGATCCTGGTTGGTATTTCTCATCGCCAGGATTATCGTGGGATGCGTTATTCAAGTTAACTAAGGCTAAAATAGAATTAATTACCGATGGCAATATTGACCAATATAATTTTATCGGTAAATCTATCCGAAGTGGTATTAGCGTTATTAGTAAGAAACATGCGTTGGCTAATAATAAATACTTAAGTAAGTATGATTCTGAAAAACCTTCTTGGTATATAATTTATTTGGACAAGAACGCTCTGTACTCCTGGGCGATGTGTCAGCCTATGCCAGTTAGATGTGTTGGCTGGGTTACTGCAGAAAGATTTATCGAATACACAAATAATTTAACTGTGGACTTGACAAATTCTAAGTTTTCGTTTTATGTTGAGGTTGATGTTGATTATCCTGAAGAGCTTCATGATTTACATAACGATTATCCTTTTCTACCAGAAAAAATGATTATTTCAGACTCATTATTATCTTCTACACAACTGCATAATCGCGTTGGAAAACCTTGTATCATTGAAAAGTTAGTATCTAATTTATTAAATAAGCGTAATTATGTTACTCATTACAGAAACCTCAAGCAGGCAGTCGAATACGGTTTAAAAGTAACTAAGATCCACCGTGTATTGATGATCGAACAGTCTTTCTGGATGGCTGATTATATTAAGTTTAATAATGATATGAGGACAAAAGCAACTACAGATTTTGAAAAAGATTTCTTTAAGTTAATGAACAATTCTGTGTTTGGCAAGACTATGGAAAATATATTTAATCGAGTGGATATTGAAATAGTAAATTCACATAAGCGCTGTAGTAAATTAATCGCGTCAGAGAGATTTGCCGGCATTATACCTATTTGTAAAGATGTTGTTATGGTTAAGAAACATAAATCTAATCTGATATTAAATAAACCTATTTTCGTAGGGGCTACAGTATTAGAGACATCTAAGTGGCTGATGTATGATTTTCATTACGGTTTTGCCAAGAAAATCTGGCCTAACTCAAATCTGTTATTTACAGACACAGACTCACTAGTTTATGAAATATTTACAGAAGATGTCTATGGGGATATCTTTGATCATAAGGATGAATTTGATTTATCTGATGTTCCTAAAGAAAATAAATTCCACGACCCAGTTAACAAGAAGGTGATGGGTAAGATGAAAGATGAGTTTTGCTTTAAGCCAGTAGTAGAGTTTATTGGGTTACGATCGAAAATGTATGCGGTTCGGGTAGACGATGGCAAGGAGTCTAAAAAAGCTAAAGGAGTAAAGAAATGTATTGTAAAGACAAATATAACATTCAGTGATTATAAAGATGTTTTATTTAACAATAAAAAGCATAGTGCTGAGATGGTCTCGTTTAGATCATACAAACACCAAATAAATACTGATCATGTTACCAAACAGGGTTTAACTAATTTTGATGATAAAAGGTGGTGTCAGGATGGCGTTAACACACTAGCATTAGGTCATTATAAAACAAAGTAAACCATGAACATATAAAACATAAGCAATATTTTTTATTTTTCGAATATATAGTAGTATAAAGAAAGGCCGCACTAACATTATATATACATATCGATCTGGAGGAAGGGTTTTTAAATCGTTTGCGTTATTAGAAATCTTGCTTTAATGATGGAAAAAAAAAGTAAGATTTTTGCTTGGGATAGCAGATTTTCTTATATAGTGGGTCAAAAAAGAGTTAAGAAGGAGGCTTTAAAATGGTAAAATAAGGCTTAAAAAACTAAACCAGATACTAAGGGTATAGAATTGGTTTACTAGCGGCCTTTATTTATACTACTAGTGCTGTTGGTCCTTTTACGAACGGAATGGTCGAGTAGGTTAGAGGCACCATTTGGGATTTAGCTAATCAATCGCGTCGGAGCTTTAGGCACGAAACCATTTCATGCGGTGGAACCAAACCGTAGGAGTGAAATTACAAAAGCTAGTATGGTGTGATCCAGTATGCCATCAAGTACGTCTCACAGTTTAATAATAATGGTGATTTTGAAAAGCTGAGATTTTTTTTTCCCCATATTCCGGTAGGGTCAAGCGCTGTCTTTTTGCCTATATCGCGAAAGCCTTTCGTGTGGGATTCATAAAGATGGGCACCAGAGGTAGACTTACTTCTTTCCACTGCATTTTTGTGATGCCCAACCATGCGGATCAGGTGCTTGATCCATACGTAGTGACGTTTTTGCGATTTGTCTCTGTCTTCAGACAACAACTGTAAGTCAACAGCATGTTTCCTTTCTTCGCTCATTACCCGAATCGGATAAAGGCCATTTACCATATAAAGACGCTTGATGTTGTTTATGTGTTTGCTGCTCAAACTTGCCAATGTCGCTCACCTTAACCGGAAAGTCAATTCCATCAAAGTTTTGGTTTGCCCAGATGCTGGCGGTACTTGTCTGAGCGGTCAACGTGATCCTGTACTTGGAAAATGGACAACTGAATTGCCCATTCGAAGAATCGGTTAGTCATGCTTTTACATGAAGAAGCGACTGCTGAGGAATGTACTTTGGTGCTGGCATGACACAGTTGGCGATACCTGGAGCTCTAAAGCAAAGCAGAGTTCAAACGCTCACCAAGAACAAACGCGCATGTGTTTTTTCGATGAGCTGTATTATTTCTACGTGACTTCGAAAGAAGCCCGTCACGCCAGTCATCTCGTTATTTTGGTCTTATTGTTCCAGCCCCGCTGTACGTATGAAGCTCTGGAGCTCACTGCTAACCATCTTGTTTGTCCTTCGCACTATAGAGTGAAGAAATGCCATGGCATATCTGTTTATTTTGGGGACTGTTGCTAGATAGCCCCTTCTAACTGGCCTTCACAGTGCGAATTTCAAAAGACGTAGCGGTACCACACGCACTTGCTGTGGCCTAACTGGATGCGCTGCAGACACTAAAGTTCTTCAAGCGCGACTTGCCGCTGGTTTCGACCTAACAGGCAACGGTGCATGCACTGGACTTTCTGAAGAGCGATGTGGCGATAACTTCTGTCTAACTGGCGTCTGGGCTTGTTTACCGATGCATACAGCAGGTGCCCTTTTGTTTAATTAAATTTGTTTTGCGAGGCAATGTATACGTTATGTGGCGTATTCTGTAAATGATAATTTTACTGGTGTATATCATATATGGCTTATTCTCTAAATGAACTTGTTTTGTGAGGCATTGTATACCATTAGTGGCGTATTCTCTCAATGAACTTGTTTTGTGAGACACCATGGGCGCCCGCAGCATAGGTCAAGGGGGGTCACGTGACCCGCCTGGAAATCACACTGCATATATATATATATATATATATATATATATATATATATATATACATTCCGACAAATTTAATCATGCAAATGAAGCTGAAAATATGTCACAAGGTTCTGTTCCAAACGCTTAGTAACTATTATCTTTAGGTTTAGACTGCTCTCTATACTAACTCTCCCTGCCATGACTGACTGACCCCCCCCCTCCCCCTCTGCATAAAATCCTGCGGGCGCCCATGTGAGACACTGTATACTGTATGTAACGTATTCTCTAATTTTTTGGAGCGAGAGCGCGTATACAATATTTTAAGTATTTTCTAACAAAATTTGTCTGTAAAGGCGCCGTAGAGCGCGTATTTCCCATGGCCTCTCGAAACAGGGTCCTGGTGGTTAATTCCTCCAAAATTTTAGCGGACGTTTCATGTCATTTTCAGTTTTCTAGTTGTCAATCCATAGTACATATAGAAAACCCCATGCTCTACTCTCATCCCAGTTCCGCACATCTAGCATGGCGTAAATTTAAACTCCTCTTATATTTGGCGTTGTGGCAAATTTACCCACGCTTGGTTTGTTACAAACCCTGTTTCTTCTCAGCTTTAGCCACTCACATTTTCTTAGGACAGGTATCGTATAAAATTGATGCGTATATTTTAATTAATGTAAACTGAGCAAATACATATATTACTGTAAAACAGGTCAACAATTGGCCACAACTCGCAGCTTTGCAACCGTTAGACGGCAGCCCAAGTTGTAAACGCTTGGACCCCGGGGCCAAAAGTTTCGCACGAAAGAGAGGCTTTTTTATTTGTTTATATGTATGTCTCAGTGCTTTAACCACCCACCAACCCATCCCCGCCGGATGAGAAAGATTTTTTACATAGCAAAGGAGGCTCTCCCACGCCACAGAAACGCCGCCAACTAGAAAAGTGGTCCAAAACACCTATTTAAATCTACTCCTCACAACGATATGTCTCTCGAAATTTCGTTTTATACCTTCATTAAAAATTGCATTTTTGTTTACTATGCTTACCACATATAAAACTATTTTTTGTATTTCCAAGAAAAATGTCCCTCTGTGTCACTAAAATTAAGTATGTGTTATGTATATTTAATTTGTATTGTGTGTTGGCTATTGTCTATGGATATATGGCATGTATGTTTAATTTGTATTGTGTGTTGGCTATTGTCCATGGATATATGGTATGTATGTTTAATTTGTCTGATGTGATTGACATTTATCCGTAATTGAGGGTAGGAGTTTGGGTCTTCGTGACTAATGTAACTTTTTTTTAAAAAATAGCTAATTTTTGTCTATGATTCAGCGTAGATATTAAGAATTTCTTTTATTATTTGTAGGTAAACATGTTTCCTTGGATCGGAGTTCAGGACATTGTTTTTCCCTTCAGGAATTTCTGGTCCACCTGTTATTTGCCACGTTCGTTTCTAAAGTTTTTATAATAGACCTGATCTTATAATGTTCTGGAAATGAACTTTGACCCTAATCCTGATCCTCATATTGTGTTTTTGGTTGTTATATAAGACAGAAGTAAACAGAAATTCTTATTCCTATATTGACATCTGAAGTGTAATCAGTCTTTTAATCTGAAAGGATTTACTGTTTCATTTAATGTTTGGAGTTACAAAGTGCTCGTTAACAATTTCCCACTAGATCATTATTTTATGATTATTTTAAATTCATTAGAGACATTTTTTGGAGTATATCATTTTGATACATCAAGACTGCTAGCACATCAACACAATTCCAGGTTATTGGTACATCAGCACATTCAAGATTAAAAATCATTCCGATCATCACTGGAATTCATTCAGAATACTCTATACGTTTGGACTTGTGGTAGAACTTTTAGGACTATTTGGGAATGAATTCACAATACTTCGAAGTTCCTTTTAAACTTTCACTTTGTATTCTAGAGAAATAAATTATTTTGTTGAATGGTACAAAAGACACAGCATCTGAATAATGCTTAGCTTAAAAAGATTGTATGTATATATCTGGCTATATTTGCGTGTTCTGCATTCAGTTGGTAAACAATGAGAAAATACTCACCTGAATTAATTTAATATGATTAAGTTTATTGCTAAGTAATAGTTATACGTTAGCTCTTCCTGATCATTGACTGGCGATGTTGTCATCCTTGTACCATTAGTATCATCTCCTTCCTCCTATCCTATTTTCACTGTTCATTCTCAGCCCTTTATAATCATCGTGGTCATCACTACCACCACCACCACCACCATCAACGCCATCATCATCGTCGTCGTCATCATCATCATCAACAACAACATCACAGACATGCGATTTTTGTTTCTCTTTGTTGTACAGTAGAAAGCGATCTCATTACACGTCCCACGTGTCTCAGAATGAATGTGTGCAGTGCCAAACGAAGTAAGTGAAGTTCCGGCAAAATTTTGAGCAGGTGTTAAGGCAGAGACGCAACCAGATAAGCAACCAGGTAAACAGAAAAATGTGGACGGACGGACGAACAAGTGACGATTTCACACACACAAAAATCACTGTAATAAGGAGGTAGAAGGGGAGACATACAAATAGAAAAACAACAGAGATTAGAGACAGAGGAAAGTTTTGGTCGAACTGATTGAAATGTTCTAAGTTAAATGAGCAGAGTCGCAGAATAGCATAGATGGTATGATTTATTTGCTGTCTCGACACGTTAGTGTATGATTGAATGATGATATCCTGCGTTAATTTGACGTAACCAATCGCAGAAATGCAGTGCCTCATATTCTGACAAATTGTTAATTTCCCTTGTATCAGAAAAGTGATGGATATGTTTTGGTTAATAGATTAGTTTTAAACATTTGGAGTTATCTTTTTCCCAGTAGAAGTGAGCGCAAAAGAGTTAAATTGAAGATTATCAGAACTACTAAAGTAGCTTTTGAGACTTGCATCAAAGTTTCAAACCGCACTGTCTACTACCCCACACGGTGTGTTGTTGAAAGATTAAAGCAGAATATATAAATATTAAAAAATTAAAATATGGATAATTATTGTCTTTACCGCGATACTTTTATTTCGTTAGTGGTATGTCTAATTATTATATAAATTTCAATAAGACTATACATTATTTTGACCCATATTGCCAATATACTTGTTTTATATGTATCATCAAATTACATTCGTTGTGTTCATTAATATTTTATTTTTTTGATGTATATCATTTTCTTTTAACGAACTATACCCAGACTGTACCATAAGTGTAAGGGAGAGAACCCTTACCAACCTGAGAGAACTAATCTATGTTTTTGTTGTTGTTATAGGGTTTAACGCCATTTTTCAGCACAAGATAGGCTATACATGGCGGCCAGTATTAACGGTGGAGGAAGAACCCTGGAAAACCCCGGGCAGAACCACCGACCCACGAGAAGCTAAGGGCAGGCTTTCTCACATACCCACGTTAGCCGAGCCTGGACTCGAACTCACGCAGACAGAGGTGAGATGGCAGTGATCCGTAACGATCAGCGCTTTAGACCACTCGGCCACTCAACTAATCTATTGTTTAGGATAAACATTGTTTAAACGAAATAGAACACAGCCTTTAAACACCAGATCAGCGTTTGTCGCTTTAAAATAAACTTGAATTTAAATTTCGAGGGTTTTCTCTCGATGGAAACAAAACGATGTCCAACTTACATTATAAAATGCATATCGGAACATGTCCGAAGAGAAATTAGGCTTTACCGTATTTACTTCTGAATTTTGATATATTCTGTTATGCTGCATTCACGTTTTGAGTATTTGCAACTCCTGTCCGCTTAATGGCCAGGGTGCAATGCAGACAGATTTTAAGCTGGTTGTTGCCGATACCTTGCATGTAGGGTTAACTATATTAATAAATTGGATATATAGTATGTGTGTGGTTATTGGTCTCGGTGGCCTTCCATATTGTCTCGGCATTGATCCGCACATGTCGGCCCAAATCAGTTCGGAAAAAGACATGTCCGCTGCGTGCCGTAAAAGAGTTTTCAGATTTTATATATATATATATATATATATATATATATATATATATATATATATATATATATATATATATATATATATAAAATCACCAATGGATTGACTGAAAATTTATTTCAAGAAACGACTTCTGCGAAATGTGACTTTAAAGTTATATAAAAAAAAAGTCCCCAGAGAAGAGCACCTTTAAGGCCAATGTAATATTCACACAACATAGCACTTACACTTTCAGAAAGAGTGAAAGGAATTCAATTTATCAAATAACACAATAAATCTGAAAAATAATGGTAAGTGATACAGTATATTGAAAAAACGAAAGAAGAAATCGATAGATAAACATATCGTTTGCCTTTAACAATTAACTACAGTTTTACTACTTAGAATGCACAGTAACCCTATTTATAAGTAAATATTCAAAATTTTAGGGAATAAAACGCAAAAGTTCGGAGCAGATTACATCTCGCAAAATATTCTGAATAAGCATGAAGACTGTGTCATTTTAGCCGATTCAGTAAAAGTTTTCTTCACCGTTCTCAGCCTCAGAACCAGCTATAAGTCTTGGCCCCGTGTTCTAGAGACTTTTGAGAGGGACACTTAAACTGAGGCTCAAAATCCCAAATGTAACAAAAATGATCGTTTTTTTTTTTTTTAAATCATACCGTTTTGAACCTGGTGTATTTATGGAGTTTCGACAGAAATTATTCCATATTGTCACTGTAATTTATATTCTCTCTCAAATATTTGACACAGATGCAACTTATCTCCGAAGTTTAGTGGCTTTTAGGCGTGGTAAAGTGAACGACGGACAGACAGAATGACTAAGATATAAGGTATCACAATATCGCTACGATTGATTCTAAAGCGTTTTATTTTATGTCAGGTTTTTGTTCTTTAAAAAAACAAAACAAAACAAACCCACGTTTGGTCCTCTGGCAATACTTCTGACTTAAATGCATAACGCCTTCGGTAAGACATTTATATAATTAAATGTCTGGAAAACATTACAATCAGCGTTAAATGAGAACCATTGCTAATACAGATCCAATTCAAATGTAATAGAGTTCATTTAAACCCGATAAAATATCTTCATTGCATTAACTTTAGTAATGAGGCCATTAGTCACACTTAAAAATTCACATTTTATCGCCAGTCAAGATTCCAAATGAGCGCAAAAATTCATATGATCGAATTTTATTGCTGATTTTATAGTGTCGTTTAAATTTCATGTCGGCAAATGCTTCTATCTGTCAAAACTTGCAAGATCAGTTAATCGCCAATTACGTTATTTGGGTGAAATTACGGTTGTTAACAGAAACGTGATATTTACACCTGATGACCTTTTACTGCATTTGTCTCGCTTCAGTCAAATTACATATCCTGACAGATCAACACATGGAAGCACGAATAAAACTGAGTTTGTTTGGATTTGAGGGTGGGAGGAAGGTCTGGCAAGGCGCACTTTAAAAAAAATGAGAAAAGAAATACAATGCTGAAACAATGATTCTCCCTAACTATCGTTTTTTAAAGAATAAATTTGCGAATAATTTAGCCAATATTTTGTTTGGGGGTGGGGGTGGGGGTGGGGTTGGGGAATATTTCGTTTTCTTTTTTGTGTTACGTGTAGGCTCGTACAAATGTAACAGAAGAAAGAGTGAAGTCAACAAGCTTTGTATATTTTAACAAAATAATTTATTTCCCTAGAAAACAATGTAAAAATTGGTAAATAGGACTTACGGTTTGTGAATATAATCCAAAATTTAATCCTAAGAATGAAAAACACAAGTCCTATCACTGAATACTTCTATTAGAATCCAAGTTCGAATCTCGACGACACACAAATATGGAAGGCGATGACGTCAGATGTGGTCCAATGTACGAATATCAAAAATTCCTCAATTGAATCACAGTTTTTGTTTCCGAATAATTCCAGAATAAATTTCCATGAATATCTTTCAGAATTTTTTATAAGAAAGTCAACTTGTTGAGTTTCCAGGAGAATAAATTATTAAATCCAAAAAATCAGATGAAAAACAAACAATCTGGCAACAAATAAAAAGAAACACCTTGTTCCTTCAAGATGTTAAAACGACTCTCCCAGAAGAATATTAAGAATGCGTATTTAAACCCCAAAAACATCATTTCAAGTCTCGCGAGATGGGTCATGTGGTCTCTTACTACAAGAAATCCATCACGTACGCCAGTGTAACCACACTTAAAAACCAATCATAAATAAACGTTGCTTACACATGGTGATCACGTTTTAAATGCTTGTTTACGTTCTTGCCAGCCCAAGATGAACTAGGTTAACTAAAAATAATTCTCATGTAACACTTTTACGTCTTAGATAAATAACATTTAGTAAAAGAAAATATCTAATTACTGAAAAAGAACTTTGAATCCCTTCAATAATCATTACAATAAAATGTAATGAAACAAAAATAAAATAAAGAGAATTTTAAAACTAACACACAAGCAATTTAATTACATATACGTAACAATAGTCATCAAAAATTTATCGTTATTTCGTAATATTGATTTATTATTTTTATATTTGAACTGCCACCTCATTCTTTCTTTTCAAGTCAAAAGAAGAATGATGAAACTGAAAATAGCGTCTTCAGTCTAACAATATATGTCCTATATAATAAACATGGTAGGTATGTTCTGTTGTATAAAGTTTGGATGATGATGAAAAATGATCTTGACTTTAAGGATTGCATAATGTTTGTATTGATAATACGTACATTGCCTTTGTGTTAAAAAAGAATAGAAAATGTTCCCTTTGCTTTTTCTTCAATGAGGGGCCCCTGGCGGCCGAATGGGCTAAGGAGCTCGTCTTTACCGATCACTGTCATCTCACTACTGTCCGTGTGGATTCGGGCCTCAGGCTTGGCCGATGTGGGTGTGTGAGAAAGCTTGCCAGTAGCTTTCCGTTGGTCTTCCTTGGGCTTTTGCGGGTTCTTCCTGAACCATTAATACTGGGTCCCATGTATTGCCCATCCTGTGCTGAAATATCGCGTTACGCTCACAACAACAACACAACAACAATTCTTCAATGACATGGAATGCTTGGAATCTCCTGGCCTGTGTGAAACAACTTATATAATGGCTTTTTATACTCTTAGCCCAGTATATGAAATTTTCGCATTAAAAATTATCGAATGTGGTCTATTTATGTTACTAGATCAATATCTATAATCTTGAATGGTTGGATAAGAACTGCTTTAGTCAAGACGTGTTTGTTTTCATGCCTGTCTGTTATTAATAATATTTGTTATGACTACGATTGGACACGTATCCGCGCAGCAAGAAAAAACAATTCTACTTGGTATTTTGTATCAGTTGGAAAACTATCTCGACGAGTTTGCCATTACTCGACGTTGTTTCATAAAGACAAAAAGAAAATGGACTGGTATCCACTGGTATGACAAGACGTGCAACCCCGTCTGGAAAATTATGCCTAATCTCATTCGGAACATATTTCGGTCCTGTTCGAGTTTTTCCATGAACCGAAATGTAGCCTCTAATGATGAATTGTTGTGAATTCTGCGTTGGAAATATCTGTAGTTATAAGCCGGAAATACGTGCTAGTCCAGCATAGAAGTTAGTCCTGTTGAAATGTTCCGATTAAGATAAAGGTCAACGGATTGTGAAAAGAATTAAATTTATAATTCAAACAATTTTTCTAACTGATGCTACATTCCATATAAAACAACAAATATCTTTCTTGGCAAACGATTGAGTAATAATACATTTTCTCTTAAAATCAGATATCTGGCATCTGAGTTTTTCCATCTTGAAAATAGTTCGAAAGAAACCCTTTGAAATCGTTGGGACTCGTATTATCACCCCAAGACGAAACTCTTTTGTGTCACTACTTTGAAGTGTAAAGTGGACATTCACTCCATGTTAGCACCAATACTCATCGCCAATTCGAAAGCATGGACTGCTAGATCTTCTTTTTCAAGATTAAACTTAATCATATTTATTACATGGATTTAAGTTTTCACTCATGCCTTTAATAAGACTAATTATCCATTTATCCTTAAACAATAAACATGTATTATATATTATATTGCCAAAGTTTCAGATAGCAGGGGAAAGCTTGAGCCCCACTGAGTTGTGCTGGTGTATTTTCAAAGAATTTGATTTCGTTCATTTGAGAGAGAGAGAGAGAGAGAGAGAGAGAGAGAGAGAGAGAGAGAGGCGGGGGAGTTTAAAATGTTTCTAAAACTGAAGGTGTTTTATGTATAAAAAGTTGCTTTGTACTTACTTCAATAAACTGAACGCTAACAATCAACTGGCTTGCGTCAAAAAACGTTTATATATTAATATAGATGTTTCCAGCCCTAACATCTTTAGCTTCAACTTTAAAAACTATCTAGATGTTTGATTTTTGTCCCTCATGATTTTGTTTTGGCATGGTTGGGGTGGGGGGATGTTTTTTGATTTGGGTTTTGCTTTGCTTTTTTTTGTTTCTTTCTTTCTTTCTTGCCTTTTATATCTAAAACAAAAGTACACATATTGGTTTCTAATCCTATTATGGGAACAACAACCCAGACAGGAAGGTGATAGATATATCTGATTCGGAACGCCTGCTAACTTTGACATTTTCCGTCATCCCTGATATATCATTAGGTGTGAATCGATGTATTGTTAAAGATCGAATCAAGGGGAATATTTAGCCGGAAGGATACGTAGGCCTAAATATAAGCCGGAACTATGTGCCAACTCGTCATTGAAATGACGGTCCTCCAGCTATTTTTCTGTTCAATTTGAAAGCGAGATTATAAAGATTAGTGATTTTTACAAGCAAATGTTTGTCAAACTAATGACTTATTTTGTTTTTCATTTGAAACATTAAATGTAATCGATAACAAACACTTGTCTAACCAAAACGTTTCACACCATATCCAATGTGTGTCTGCAAAGAGTTCCAAATATGGCGTATTTGCTGGAAACTGCGTCAAACTACCTATGCTCGTGAGACTGCAGAAAACTAGCATTCTCCATCTTGGTGAAAGTATTAAATCTGTTCTTTTTTCCATTCTTCTGTTTCACTTCTTCGTAAACTCTCTGCTACATACTCCGCTACACGACAAACTGAACTGGAGACACAGAATTTACTAGTTACCTGCATATGCTATTAGCTTGCCAATTTAAGCCAGACACAGTCGAAATATGGCCAACAATACGTGTCTCAGGCTGTAGTGCCTTCAACTGAATGAACTGAAGATTATCTGAATGAAGCTGAGACGAAAAAGGGCAATCGGAGCATCACCGGCCTTTTCTGTCAAGTCGAGAAAGAGATATCGTATGTAATTCCCGGCTATTAGAACTATATTAGGAACTACGTTTGGTCACATGGCACAATATGACGAAAGGAGGAAAACAATTCGCAATCGTAATATTGTCTGTCATTTACTGTCGCAACATATGTGACGCACTCCGCTGGAGGTGAATCTCCAAACCTATCAAATGTATATGTATTCTACAAGTATATTCGAGGTTATGTTGTTACTTGACGGAAATGGCCGAGCGATGTTCCGATTGGAAAAAAATAAAGATTCCCCGTTTTCTAGTCTATTTACATACTATACGAGGTCAAACATTTGCATGTCCTCTGGAAGCATTTTTGTACTGTACCAAGAGGTAATCGAATAAGCAACGTAAACATTATAAACTTGCTATCACAACTCACTGAACCATCCTCTCTCTCTCTCTCTCTCTCTCTCTCTCTCTCTCTCTCTCTTTAATGCACGCACATGCATACACGTACAAATAATTTATCCATATGTATGTTGTATTGAAGCTACGACAGCAACCCGTCTGAAGAGAATGTTTAATACCTACTACACAACTTTTACTGAATAATAGGTATGTATGGATCATATAAATTTTGCTGAATAAAAGTTACGTATGGATCATACAATCCATACAATCATTGATGAATCCTAGAACAAGAGCGCGATAGTCTCGCATCACAACAACACCTTTCTGCCTTTCTATCTTCCGTCTCTGAAAGAGGCGACATTCCAGTCACACTTTTGAAATGAAACAAATAGGAAATGTATATTAGGATCTAGATTAACTTTGCTTAATATTAAATAGATATATATGTACATAACATCTAGATTTAATGGTATTTATACTTGTACTGTACCACTTGAAAACCACTTAGCAGAAAAATTGTCATAAAGTACTGTGCAGTCGATTTTCTTTTATTATTTTTCCCGCCATTTTTCTAACAGAATTATAGAGCTGTCGTCGTACACATGAACGTAAGTGATCGTTTGTAAAATGATTTACGTGCGGCATGATAAAGTCTCTTTGTCGTACGAAGGTTTAAATTGATCTTCGGCATCCTGTGCAAAAAGCACTCGACACCCGTGACTTCTTTTAACAAAGCAAGAATAAAAAATAAAAAACGACTAGTTCGCTGACAGCTGCGTCGTACTTCTAGTTGCCAAGAGACCGCAAACTGCTGCCGTACGCCATCTTTGCTGAAAGTGAAGAGTGTGTGTATTTTGTTCCATAAAGCACTCCTAATGACTTAAGTAACAACCCAGTCTGTACAGTTCACTTGCTATATCTCTCGATTAAATTCAAAATATCCTATCCCGAATGACTACTGCCTGCTCAAATGTGAGACGGAGTTAGTATTCCTTACCAGTCTTTAATATCCGTTATCTTGTGTAGTTTACGTCGGGGTTTAGTCAAGATGACTGCATCGCTGAGGGGTTCCAAAACTGTTCCGTTTAAATCTTAATCAAAAGCTATAAGGATATATCAAACAGTCATCGAATTCGAGTTCCTGTTATGGTACTTTGAAGAAAAAGAATCTGGTTGTCCGTGAATCGCAAATTCATTCTGTAGAAGTGTTAGGGTCGTCTGACATCCAGTTAAGGTAGGAGTCGAGTTCCTTTCTATGTCTTCGCTAATGGATGCTTTTTTACATTCCCCGACATTTAAACATTTGGTTCCAAGTGAATAAAACTGTAACAGATTAATGGTGAATTTTAAAAATTTGGTAACGCTGCTAATTCAAAATTCCAATTATTTGAAATATCGAGAACAATTATGTCAATTAACACACACACACACACACACACACACACACACACACACACACATATATATATATGTTGGTGGTTACACTTAAGTTTCGTTGACTAATCTCTGTTGTATTAAAAACTTACCAGATGCACTTTTTAATCCAGACATTGACGATGATTTTATTTTTTCTTCAAATTAAGCACTGGTTTGGAATTATTTAAATCAAGGTTTTTGTGTATAATGAGAACAAATGTTTTCCTGGATAGTACACACGGACCATTACTTTTAATTTGCATTTGCATTCTACTAGTTAGAGGAAACTTACCACTGAGCATGCCGCAATTAATCCTAAAACGACACCAGCAGTGACGTCAGAGGGGTGATGCACGAGGTCTGTTATCCGTGACACAGAACACAGTAAAGCCACGAGAATTAGAGAGGCTTGCATGGTCGGCTTCAGAATGTGAGAGTAGGAAATGTCGAGTCGCTTTTGGAGGTAGAACTGAAATATTATTGTAAACATAAGGAAAATGTACTTTAAAATCTTCAACAAGTAAATCACGATAGGATGATTGATTCCTCGGAAATTATGCCCGTATCAGCTAATTCAACGATCGATGTATTTTATTCGCCTTTCCATTCATGCACATGCCCACCAGAAATCCCCATTCATTTGAATGTGTTGTTAGTTACTTTTCTCTCTCTCTCTCTCTCTCTCTCTCAGAATTGATGTAATGTTAATTTGAAATATGTTATACAGATGTGTTACAACATAAAAGATATTAACACCCGTTTTTGCGAAATAAACCATCAAATAAAACAGTTACCTTACAAGTAATTCATTCTCCCGAAGAATGCAGGCATTTATACCGTCTGTACTCGCTTATAAGTCACGTCCAACTCGAAATAACACAGACCCTAATCTTCCGTCGAATAATGCACCGGCAGATTAGGGTATATGATGTTTAATCTACTGATTACTCACAACAAGCTCTATAGACCTAGATCTGCTGGTACATTATGCGACGGCAGATCTATATCTGTGCAGTTTACGGTTGAACTCGAGTTATAAGTTAGTACAGATGGTACTCAGGGCCGACAAGGGGGGGGGGGCAACCTGGCATATATTCCCGGTGCTCGGGCCCGTAAGGGGTCCCGGGCCGAACAACACTTAAATTTTATAAAAGAAAAATTTTGTTTAAACAAAAACTAGGAGAGGCCCTGGTGTTTCTTATCCCAGGGCCCGTGATCGCTCTCTACGGCCCTGATGGTACTAAACATGCAAGGAACATACTCAATACTCACAACTAAATACATCGATGTATACATGGAGAAGGCTGCATGTCCCGACGGAAATGATCGATGACTGTCCCGCAGTATGGTGGCTGAGTGTTCGTCATTGGTGCAGGTGTAGTTAGTAACGTACCTGAGTTAAAGTTTCAAAGAAAACTAAACAAACATTTCAACTCTGACGTAATGTTACAATATCTAGATTCCTTAACATACGACAATGAGTTTTTGGTGTCGAAAACTTGTCATATCAAAAGCGTTTGGGTATACCGTCTGTACTCGCTTATAAGTCGAGGCAAATTGCAAACAAAGATCTATATATGCGGTAGCATAATGCGCCTGCAGATCAGAGGCCATGTTGTTTGTTCTACTGATTGTTCCTAACAATCTGCACACAACGATCTGCCGGCACATTATGCGACGGCAGATCTTGGTCTGTACAGTTTGCAGTTGGACTGGACTTATATATGAATACAAACGGTAAGTTTGATCTCGAAAAACTGGAACACAAGAAACACGTTGTCATGTATGAAAACGGCAGATCGATTTAGGTTATCAAATTCGATGGAAAATGGCCGAAGATTTGCAAGATTGATCTTTGCATCATCTGAACTAAATGTTTACTTCATAGGCCGTGTTTGTGGATTTGTGTAACTCTGCGTCGTTACTCAAAACAAATGTATTAATCTAGTCCAATACACATCACGACACAATAAGCATACCTTACCCGCTTGGCATTCACCTCTACGGAAGGAAGAAAATAATACTCAACATATATATAAAAGTTTCTTTAATGTAAGTCGTAAATACGAATAAATCCTATTTGGTGACAGATTAAAAACCAGTCAGTGTATTAAGCTATTCTTTTCTTAGGCTAGTACATAATTAAAATTATTTAATTAATGATATGGTATAAACTTTATTTAGGAACTCAGATATTTGTTTATTTTAAGAGAAAGAGAATTCGAGGCTCGATAACAAGATTTAAAATTAAGTATCGAAAGTAAGGCTCAGTGTGGTACTTCACCATGTAAATATCGCTAGAAAGGATCTGATTGTATGTTGTTTCCGGATATAGACCAATAGGATATGAGTGTATACTGCCACAGAAGTACACAAAATAGGTTACGTTCTTAACACCGGGTCTTGGCCCAATACTAAATTTTATCTCTGTTTAACATTTTGTGGTATGCAAACTTTACCGCCATATATAACCCACAAAACAGTCATGTGTTACTACTTAGGCTTTCAAGACCAGAAACCT
Source organism: Megalonaias nervosa (assembly GCA_016617855.1). Lineage (NCBI taxonomy): Eukaryota > Metazoa > Mollusca > Bivalvia > Unionida > Unionidae > Megalonaias > Megalonaias nervosa. The sequence continues at coordinate 90,535 of JAECUM010003143.1, read as the reverse complement.
TACGATATCTGGTCAAAAACAAGGACATAAAGCCAGTGTACATTGTGAATCATTCTGGCATTCATCTTCTACCAATGTGGTTTAAACATTGTTAAGACTGTGTTCATTTCACACTATACAGGTGTGGTTAGACTATTTTGATAATCAATTTTTGGCCCACAGAAAACTTGAACAAATTATATCCATTATATATTAGTTGAAAATCAAACCACCTTGAGGACAAAGAAAACAAAATTATCATGGATCAGATATCTTCGAAAATCTCAATCATTGTATCACTGCACAATGTGAAACATTCTTCTGGTATTCAAGACTGCCCACTACCACCACCACCCCTCTAAAATGTCATTTTTGGTCCTTAAAAGACATCAGGAAACTATTTCTGTATCGAAACTTATGCTGAAGTCACTGTTCAATATAACTAGATATTTCTGTTTGCTAAATGTGTCAAAGAATAATAATTATGATATTACATTGTATATCGCTGGATGATGTATATCTTAAATCTGTTTGTTCACATATATCCCCCATCTGGTTGCAAAATCACATATGGTTTATCTTTTCAGCGGATGAAGCTGGACGGTCGGCGTAGTTTAAATTATTTAGAAGATGTTTTGGGGAAACTGAATCACTGCATATTATGGGGGCCGATGCAGCTCAGTTTATAGGGCATCGCGCAATCTAAGGGTTGCGGTTTTCGATACCCGCCCACGCCAATCAGTGTCTGCTGTCTCGTTTGTCCTTGGAAAGTCACTTATCTCCCATTTTCTTTGTATGATGTAGCCAATAATGTGTTGAACGCGCAGTTAAAAACAAAGCAATTAGTGCTTACTTAAGGTGGCACTATTTCGAGTTAGCTTATATTATTTTTGTAATTCGTAAAGACATGCTTTGCTTGACTAAAATTGTCTTACCCTTGGCTGCAATCTATACGGGAGAAATCAGGCCGACACACGTCGAAAAAATTTGGTCTTAAGCGACCGACGGCGTCTTTCAGCACCTCAGTAAAGAGTTGTTCCATCACGAAGCCGACGAGAAAGATGCCAAAACCTTTCAGGCAGGTGAATGGATTACCACATAAACATCTGTTTTTCTTATCGAGTCTGTTCAATACTTCCACAAGAAGAAGCTGAAATGTGTAACATTTTATCTTCATTTAAATATTCCTCAAAACAATTCAATCTCTTTCTCCATCATTATAAAATATCAATATCTCATGTTATAACTTTTTCCTTTCACAAATGAATGTATTTATATATCCTGTAGAACATTCAGTGAAATAATAAAATATAAGATACAAAAGCAAACGGACACAAAATGAAATTTTTCAGCCTATATTGCCAGGATAATCCACTTCAGATTTATGGGAATTACATTTTTATCTTCCAAAATACCATTTAAGAAATCTGTATTCAAAATCTAGCAAAAACACTGCCAATGCAGATATGGACCAGACTGCTGGGCTTTGCTTTGCCAAATGTTCTAGTGGTGCTAGACTTTGTTTTGCGAAATGCTCTAGTGCTTCGTATGATACATCCTATGTATTAAGTTGCATCAGTCAACAGTAATAAGTGTCTAAAAAAAATGAACTAAACACAAATGTCAATTGAAAGCACCTGAGTGTCAGGACAGGGCAGCGTGACCTTGTTTTGATTAAAGAGTCGAGTACTTTTCATGAAATATATACCTACCGAGTTAAATGTCTCTGCAGGCAATCGTGTCTGAGAGATTGAGCTTAAACACAAAGGTTAATGCAAGCCATTGAACTGAGAAATATAGGTCACGGTGACAGAGGTTTGATCTAAGAGTATAGTATTCTTCATTACGCATGTGCATACCAAGCTACATGACTCTGAATGCAATGGTGTCTTAGAAACTAAATGAAATGCAAAGGTTAACACAGATCACTGCAATGGGAAATATTGGTCACAGTGACCGAGTTTTTGCCGATAGATATAGTAATCCTCATGACGCATCTTGATCCTAGGTTATATGACTGTTAACAACAGTGTCAAAGATACTGAGCTAAACGCAAAATTTAAGCCTAGTGAAACTGATTTAACACAAAGGAAAGCATAAATCACTGGTCCATGAAATATAAATCACGGTAATCTAGTTGCCACTGATGTCGTGGTACTCCTAACACACAAAGCCTCGTGATTCTAGTAGCAATAATAACCTAAACACAAAACCAACCATCAGTGTTGCTACCAGACTCATAAGTATGGACGGGACGATAGGACGGACGGAGAGATATCGTCAACCCCACAAGCCATAGATTATTTCGCAATCCGGCCAACAATATTGTATAAAACGAAACAAATTCTCTTTACATTTCGATACCTTCATAATGTATGTAAAAGTAGCATTCCATTTCCGTACAAAAATTGAACATCGACATATGCTATAAGTAAAACTTACGCGAATATAGTAAAAGATATTGGTCATACAGGCAGATAAGATACAACAATAGAGGCATTATTGATACCTTTAAGTCAAAATAGTTTAACATTAAACAACAGCGTAGCAAACATTTTGCATCCCCCGCCCCTTTCAAAACTTAATTACTTATGAGCCCGCCTCGCAGTTGCTGGGGTTGCTTTGGCGGTTGCTATTAAAGCAGTTTAACAATAAATGACCCGTAAATTATAGCATTAAATCTATCATCCATTTTCATGCAGTGTGAATTTATGAAACCCGTTAGAGTGTTGTTTTATCTTGCTTGCAAACATAAACCTGTCATAAATAATTATCTCTACAAATCAATCTGATTCCTGTGTGCTTTTTCAGACAAAGATAGCAATAAGAAACACGAAAAATGTTCAAAGTAATCGGAAACAAACAGAAATTAAACGTTACCGTCATGGCTGTGACGCCAAATGCCGCGCCGGTGAGAAGAGCATCAGAGACTGTATCCTTCTTGTAGGGATACTTTAGACTGGTGTCATCACAGAAGAAACCCGCCTTGTATGGAGAGCTATTCAGATAGAGGACCAGAACAGGTAACCCAACTGAAATAATGATGATGATGATGATGATGATGATGATAAGAAGAAGAAAAAGAAGAAGAAGGAGAAGATGATGATGATGATGATGATGAAGAAAAAGAAGAAACACAATCATTATCGTTAGTGTTGCCATCGTGTTCATCATCACTACCAACGTCGTTAGTATTTATCATCGTCGTTGTCGTCATCGTCGCAATCATCAAACTAATATCGTGCTCGTTAAGCTTCTATCTCAAAAAAAAAAGAAATATGCAACTGATTTGGATTCTTCATTAATCTTAGAACAGTTATATAATATTGTCTTATTTTGTCAAGGTCGATGATATAAGCAGACATTGCGAGGATTATCTTGTTTCCATAATAATTTCTATCTTAAACGTATTTAATATTGCAAGAATTTATTTGTTAACCTTTGAGATTATGATCAACACTTATCTCCGAAATTTATAATTATATGCAAGGTTCAAAGGTCTGAAAATCCTATCAGATGTGTAATGTATTCATGTAGAGAACGACTTCATCTTTTCAACTTATCGCTTTTGTGTCAACTTAATCTAAAGAATTTATTTTATTTTTATATTGTGATAATTAAACTTTACTTAAAATATTAAAGCAACAATAAATCAAATTCTATTTATTTGGTTTAGATGTGGCTAATCATTTTAGAAGGAAGTAAAGTATGAGATAATTCTCAACAGGTTGTCAATATATCAGTTTTAATATTGGGAAAATTACTTCTTCGCGCTGGCTTTAGCTCAACGATGTTGAAATATATATGTCATAACACATATCCTAAAAGTAAAAGCGTGTTTGATAGTAAGCCATTATAAAGTAATACTACAAAAAGACTACTCTTTGCGCACAAACATGAACAGAAATTTAACAGATGGAGAGACTGTAGCAACAATCGTAGCATCCTCTGCTTTTTCTGTCAAGTTGGCACATTCTCGCGCAATTAAACATTACGTAGCCATGACATATTATCTGAACGTAACGTATGTGGACTAAATGACAAGTCAGTTAAACATGCAAGCTAGGAAATATATTGTTAACAGAAATTACTTCTGAATCTTATCTCTATATGAATCAATACGTAAGTTTTCATATACTCAGTGACGGATAGTCGTCACGGATTAAATCACGCCATTGGTTCGTTTCGAGAATTAAATTCAAAACTGCTGCTTCTGAGGCAATCCAAACGGCTCATTCTTAACTACTCAGTCAATTCGAAGGAACATACCTCTAATGCATACCAATAGCTGTCACGGGGACCACATTGTCAGTTTACGAAACAAGGACTGAGAAATTCCCAACGCAACAAACTAATTTTTCATTCACAAATTCTCAGTCAATCATTCGGTCCATCCAGTCGTAGAAACAGCCAAACTGGTCCGATTAGATTGCCTCCATCCCCTTTTCTTTTTCCTTTTTTTATATTTTTGGAGGGGGAGCAGAAATCTCCAACATACATCTGAGGTTTACTTTTGTTTCTTTGAAATAGCCACGGTGGTCCGAATGCCAAACTGCTCTGCAGTGACTTGGTATGCAAACGAGGCCATATCCCGCAAGGACCGTGTTACCATTGAGTCAGCCCCGTTTTCGTGGATCATTTTCCGTCATTTTATAACTGTTTTTTTCAACACAAGTGATGCTATGTTAACATTTGGAGTGCTTATGTTGCTGGCTCAAGGCTAATATTTTCTGTGTTTTCATGTACGTTTTGCGAACCCGATAAAAAATGGTGTAAAAAAAAACAACAGAACAAGAGCATGCGTTTCTGCAACAAATCTACTGAAACCAATTTGTTCTAGAAATGGAGTATCGAGCAAAGCGAGAGCGTCATCTGGGAAGCGGTTTGCGACAAATCTGAGTGTGTGTGTGTGTGTAAAAGGCTGCGTTTTTTCTGATTCATTGTCTGAAATGACTTGCAGAACAGGTAAGCATTGACTGTCCCGAAGACACGAAACGGCTTGAGCACAAAATGTGGATTGTTTCAAGCACTCTTACTAGTAAAATAATAAAATAAAATAGAGACAAACAGTCATACATATAATTATATTGTTATAAAGGATATACAATTTATAGTTTTAAAAAAAAAATCATACAATTTTATATAGTGCATTGGTATTGAGGCCATTAGGATACAAAGTATCTAATTTATGAATCCAGTAAGTTTCTTTTATGAGCCTATTCATGTCTCCATGCACAATATCTATTGGCATGAATGAAAAATCTAGTAGAGAGTGATTATTGGTATTAAAATGTGTTGAAATGTTAGAGGAAAACTGAGGATCTCTAATTTTTTTATATGATTATTCATTCTCTTAGAAACTTGTTGAAGTGTTTGTCCAACATATTGCATATTACATTTTTTACAGGTTATTACAAGCACTCTTACTAAAAATTTTCAGAAATAGAAAATTACCAACAGTTAACTTGATAAGTAATTCCGATGTTTCACAAGAACTTCAGATGTGGTTCCCATGATGACCTTGATACAATTTATTATGCAAAGATAATTTTGTGGTCTCCTGAAATACCATTGATAATGTCCTATTGATACGTAAAGACAGCAACATAGTTACCTTGTAGACACTGCTTGTATATATTCTTGATATGCTAAAATATCTAAAACGAATCTTTTTCGTCTCAAAATGGTTCTTGAATATATGAAAAAGAGCTGTATGGTATCCATTTTAAGAAATCCCATACGTCTTTTGCAAGTTTATCGAGTGGTAGGTAGTTTTCCCTACAAGAATTTAATATCAACGATTTGATAGAGTTTTAGACGCTTGAAACAGCTGTCTCCTGATAGCACACAAGTCTGACTTTGATGATGATGATGATAATGATGATGATGACGATGATAATTATGGCAAGAAAGGGTCTATCATTTCATTAAAATAGTAAGTTATCCCAATCACTAACAAAATATATCTATCGCGGAGATGTACTTAGCAGTCGGAAGGAGTGCATCTGACAACCATGGTGGCATTGATTCTCACTCGATCTCAACACGAAATTAAGATTATATCACATAGGAATACTCAAGCATGATGCTATTTCAAAACTTGGCGCATGTTGCTTTTTTTTAAAAAGCATCTTAGCTTCTCAATCCGAGTTATTACGAGTCCTCTGCACCTGAGTGATGGGTCCAGAGTATACAAACAAACTTGTCCTTGTTCAAAACTGAAAAGTGATATAGTCATTTTGACTTCAGAGTTTACAATACTGTGCCAAGCACAGGATTCACCTTTTTAATCGCTCGCTCCATAAAATTTACCTTGCATGTCCCCACGTTTAAATTGTCATCCGGAACGCGGCACGCTGTAATATCGTTGTTCACAATTTGGTTTATTTCATCATATATCGTTTCATTATAGGCCTATATCATGGTGTGTGTGTGTGTGTGTGTGTGTGTGAGAGAGAGAGAGAGAGAGAGAGAGAGAGAGAGAGAGATTAAGATTTTTAACGTAGCTTTAACAATTTTCAAGTCATATCGCTACGATTTCTGCAGTATGGCAGTTTATGGTGATGTCTAGCACGGGAGCATGATGCCGTAGACATTTTAGCATCACGTCCCACCCAGTCATATTATCCTGACCACAGGTGACCAGTCTTAACACTAACCTCTTAATGCCGAGTGCCAAGCGAGGCAGCTGTTAGTACCATTTTTATAAGTCTTTGGTATGACTCGGCTGGGGTTCGAACCCACAACCTCCCTCCCGCATACAAGGCGGACCTATATCAACATAGTTATTCACAAACAAAATTGAAATAAATAAAATAATCTCGGTGCCTCTTATGAATCATTCATCTGGTAATGAAATCATATTCAGTGTCATGCAAATTTTGCAACTTAAATAACTGCGGCACATTCGCAACATAAAATGAATCACACTAAATTATGGGAAATTTTATAGTCCTTATATTTTTTTTTCAATTTACCGTAATCTATTATGTAAATAATGTGACTGTCTTTCCCGTTGACATTAATAAAGACGGCGAAAGAAAACATGCACGCACTTCATTAGGAACTATGACCAGTCTGTTGAATACTCACAGATGGGAAATATTTCCATGTAGTTTGCTAAACTATTTCATGGTACACGATTTCGTTTTTCAACAAACAACATTCCAAAGTTTAAAGGTACACTTTCCCCAGACACTGTTTATTATACTAATTTCTAAGCTAATTATTAAGGTAGTTCAACTTCTGAAAACACTCAATATCAACTTTGGCTACCACTGTTTTACTCATGACATAATAAACGTGCGTTCTATCAAAGAGAGCAAATTAAGCATGCCTTTATAACAATAACTGAAAACTGCATTGATGTATATTGGCTGTTGTTGCTGAAATAATAATATATGACCACAAACTTTATGTTTCGTGTTAGTAGTACAATTATGTCTGAAACGAGCAGAAGCAGTACACGAGCGTTCTCTGCAATCGGTCAAGCAGCACCGGCCTTAGCAAACGTGGGGCCCGATTTAGATCTTTCCGGCGGGGCACCATGGATTTACGCGCGGGGATCCCGGCGAGCACGGCATTTGGAAATAAACTTTTAGACAAGTTTTATCTGATAATAAACTTAAAAATTTTCTTCCATCGCTTTAAAATTACTTTCTCTCTATAGCGCGGAAAATCGGTCCAAGCGGCCTAAGGCTGGCCCTGTGGGCAAGTGACACCCAATACACCTTATTTACTTTAGCAAAATTTTATAACAGACATTAGTGTTTGAGCACACTCTCAAAACTGCAAAAAGGACAAGATTTTATTTTCTTTACCCCCTCAATGTTGTGAATGAAAACGCTAAGCATAGTCCCAGTCGATAGCATTTTGAAGCATTGTTTATGTGCAGTTTTCCGTCGAAAATTTGAAACTGCTTAACATCTTCAATAATATTTACTTACCAACTATCTACTTGTGATTTCGTGCAATGCATATTTCCTCCTATGCTACTGACGCATCACCAATATCCTAAATATTGTTACTGCATCTATTTCAGTTCCCACATAAGATGATTCAGCGCTTACGTTGGCTGCCTTTTATAAGTTCATCTCTCGCTCTTAAATCATGGTTTACATTCTAACTAAACGTTTCTTACATCACAGAACTTTAACATACTGAAGATGTTTCGAAGAAATGCAGATGATGTAGGCCCACGAAAACAGAGGTCAACTATTAAATTTCGTTTTGTATTATTAATTAAAAATCTTGAGCAAGGTTTTATACAAATTTAATTTTCGAGCAAGTTTGTCAAACTACGACTTCGGTATCTTTTGTTGATGAACTGAAACTAATAAAGCTTTATGTTGTCTCCTATACCAATTAGAAGAAAAATTGAATGCAAATTAAATGAAAAGGCAATCTACGATCTTTGCTATACAATATACCAGGCGTCTGCAAACAAATTTATAATCTAACTAGTATTTTCATTTTAATTCGTTTATAGAAAGTGGAATCGCATAACGACCACCTTGTTTTTATTAATAAAATAAATTATAAGTTTGCTTCACCGGATATTTACACATCACCATCCGCTGAAATCAGTTCAATGCACCAAAATATTCAGTGCGCACGAGATATGATATTCACGAAAACCGCCAGTGACCATTTCACCGGATTGCAGACCAAGATTATACTTGGCCATGAAACATAGGTCACAGTGACCTAAGTTTCGTTGAAAGGTGTAGTATTCCACAACACACATCCAAATACCAACTTATGTCTCATGAATGTTCGAATACGCAAACCATCATGTAGCCATTGCCTTCCATCTCTGTCCAGTTAAAGTCTCAAAGAAGTGCTTGCAGTTACGCCTTGTATCACAGTCTCTTTAGAAGTAATTGATTGGTTTTTAGAAATAAGTGATTAGTTTTGATTGTAAAACAATCAACCCGAAGCGTGGAAAAAACCGCGATATGTTTTGCCTTCTTGATTAGGTTCATGCCATATTCGAGTATTCAAATCGTTAGATGTGTTTATTTACATATGTCGATAAAAGTGACTTTCCATGTGAACTTTTGAAAGAATATTTACGAGGACCTAGCCCACTCTCATGATTACTACTTGTACGTTTGTCCCTTAATTGCGTGGACTTCAGGAACTGCCTTGTGAGCATCTAGCATACATAGTGCAATTACAGCACTGTAGCTTTTCTTTTGTTATATTATATCATCTATTCTAATATGAAGCCAAATTATTTGGAGTCATTCTTTTCGAGATGCTCCTTCATGAACATTGTTTTATATTTTGCAACCAATTAAACTCGAATACTGAAAAATTGTTGGCATTCAAGCTACATCTACGGCATGTTCCAAATTTCACAAGATGTCATTTTACTCCATTCTGCCTGAAATTTCAACAATTTTCGTGCAATTGTGATTAATAGTATTGTGGTCTGACATTCCAGAGACGTCAAACTATCGTTAACTGTGCTTGAGTTTTGGAGGTGAAAAGAATATACGATAATTTTACGCTCTTCCATATACCAGAACCTTCCATATACGGAAGCACTGACAGCAATTTCAGTATCAGATTTAAAAATGATCCTGGTATCTTATTAAATGTCTCTCTTCTTTCGCGCTCATTACTTGAATGAGTTTGGATGGACGGTGAATTCTCTTAGACTGCCAATCATAAGTGTACTAGAACAGAAATAAGCGGCTCAAGATAGAGAAAAACATTCTGACATCAGATAAATGCAAGTCAGTTTCCCGTCAGACTAAAAATAACACTTCCGTTCTCTCCTTTGATTAACCATTAAATTCTTGTATGCTTTTAGCACTGAACATAAAAAGGTAAGAAAGTAAATTATGAACAACGAACTTTCTTGATAAAAGGCTTGTGCTTAATTTGATAACATCAAAAAGCAATACTCATTTGTTTACTTTTTATTTTTATTATTTATGATATAAATAAAAACATAAATTCTTAAGTTGTTAAATTCTACGTACGGCAGACGGGTACAAGTCAGTAAAAGTTAACAATGGTAACTTACACATTATTAGGTATTCACTTCGAGCTGTGATATATTAAAAAGAAAAAAGAAAGAAAAAGAAAAAACTGTCATTAAAATGTATCAACCAGAATCAAACTACGTTCCGTCTAAGTACAACAATATAATTCCTTGAGTTCATTTCAGCTTCTTAGCAAGCAGTTGTCTCAAAAAAGCTATGATCGTAAATTGATGCAATGGCAAGCGTAGGAGCAATAGCTTTGAAATAGATAAAGTTTCGGTAACGTATTATTGTCTCAATATATCGCAAAATTTTGTCAGCAAACGGTAGGGGGGGGGGATTTATTTAATTATTCCAAAGGCACTCAGTTGGGGGGGGGGGAAGCAGGGGAATAAATAAATAATGATATGTACTAATACGCCAATAAAATGACTGTGCACAATTTATTCCACAAGATTTGTGGTTTGAAGAGTAATTTGGCGGCTAGGTCCATCAGTGTGCAATACTAGTGACAGACCGTAACCGATCGGAAAATATTGCCATCGATAATATGAAGCAGAGAATTAAGACGCCAGTCACGTGAGCTACTTTTACCTTAACCCGCAAACTAACAACATGTTATGGAGCCTATTAGTCCATTCACAGTCAGATTATAGTAACAGTGTATTTTAGAGGAAGAATTATGTTCATTTTCATATATAACACTGATTTTGGCTTTTTGCCCCTCCCTCCCCCCCCACCGGAAAATGGATTCACACACACAAACACACACACACACGAACACACAGACGGAAAAAATCCTGCGAAACCCTAAGTTTGTCTATATAAAATGTAGCGACTCGGCCCTTTTCGGACAGCGATATTATTTCAAGTTCGTTCGCATGACTGTTGAACTGGACCTAGCGACTAGCTTTGTAACACACAGCGAATGGGCCGTTTGGCGACAGAATAATATTTAATCCTCGTGTGCCAGACTGTTGAACTGGATCCAGCGCCCGGTGACCTCTATGCCATCACGTTGCGAACTAGTGACTAAATTCAGTTCTATGGTTATCCCATCGGACAACAAATTTCGCGATTAGTTCCCGCCTGAAGTCGATACACGTATAGTGGAGAGCCTTACAAAATTCAAATTCAGTGATATTTCGGATAATAGAATCTTTTGAGAGTGATCTGAATACATTTTGAACATGAATAGTTGAAGAGCTCTTAACTTTGCATCAGACCCCGTAAATTCAACGCCATTATAAGAACGTGTCTTTAAGAACGACGTGGGGAGGTTTCTGCTTTCCTGGAAAAGTCCTCTCCACTCTCTCAAATATTGATGGTGAATCATTTTATGATTATGGTCTCAGTGATGGTTCGTTAATTTGTTGGTGGCAATAACAGTAAAGAGAATCCTAATTAGCACATTACAAACTTAGACTAATTAATCGACATCCGTGAACCATTAAATATCTCCAGTCTAGTGTAAAACGACTTAGAACACGGTTGCACGGTGTTCTTGTTTATATAATTCTATTTCCGATTAGCCGCCAATCATAGGTACTCCAAATCTCCAATTTTAATTTGTTCATTGATATCTACTGCATTTTTTCAGACTAAAAAAATGTAGGCCAGCGCGATATTATTCGTTGTGTGTTGGGGAGATGTGTGCGATATTTATTAAACCTATCATAATGATTATTTCTTGGTAGGGAGCAAGATATGCAAAGACGTGGGAGAACAGAAGTGATGTCTTGAGTAAACAGCTCCCCCCCGCTTAATAATTTAGAAAGAAAATATGCAAACGAGACCTCATTTGATAAAAAGAGTTTCACCATGATTCTATACAGTTTCTTGTTTTAATGGGAAGAGAAAGCGCCAACGTTTAGGCGTTGAACTAGATGAATTACGAAAATAAACTAGCAAACATCTATAAAGTCAGACACACATCTACCTTTCCTTCTATACAATCATCAGTCCATCCGTCCATTTATCATGACAGACGCACATACAGACATACAGGAAAGTATAAACAAACATCTCAATCATTGGGGAACTGACATTATTATTTGATATTAGGGATCCGGGTTCTCTACACATGTAATAACTGCTTTTGCATGAAAAAGAAATACTTCAAACAAAATGCACAAAATTTCTTGTTTTAGGCGTTGATAAATAATACTGTTACACTTAGATATATTCATCAGCATCATGAAGATCAACAAGCAAGTTTGAGCGAATATATCGGAAACTTAAATCAAACAAACGTAAATATTGGACCTATCACAAAATGTCGTCATTCATTATTCATGCTTCGTTATCTATAGAAGAAGACGAACACATTTAGAGGTCAAGGGCCTACTGTAACATTTAACTAGGCATTTAACGTCCGCGAACAAATTATGTCAAGTTATCACGTGGTATCATTCATGATTACTCAGAAAGTGTCGAGCTTGAAACAGAAGCACATACGTTGTATGTACCCAATTTGGTCATTACACCATGAATGAGTCATGTGACTTCGAATGAGCATATCAGAAACTATACATTGTAATTAACTCTATCTCAAAGGAGCACTTCAATTACATTATTGTAATTTATTGTAATTACTAACAGGCAAAAATATTTAATAAACAGCCACTATAAGAAGAAATAGATTGTTACTTGCTACTACTTAACTAAAAAAAGGACAAAATCTTAAACATTTCAATGATAATTTTAAATAACCCCATACAGGAGTGCACAAGCACAAACGTCTTCACACCATAGTATTAACGTATTCAACCATAGTGCTCATTTATAGTATAGTACGTAATAATCTGAACTCTGTTTAAGGGGTACATTAAAAAAAGAAAATGAATGTTTTGTACTTATTTAGTTTTGGTGTAGTTTTGGAAAAAAAATTATTCTGTTAGCAGCTGATTAAATAGTGTTACCTTTTTGCAATTAAAATAATAAAATCTAGGTACTCCGATTAGTCAGAAATCATTAATCGGTATAGTTTCTACTGTCCTCATTTGAAAGTATTAGCCAAATTACATGGTGTAATGGCCAGCATGAATGCATAAACCTTCCAGACATTTCAAAGACAGAAAGCTGTATAATTCAAGTAAGATTTAAATAATGAATGCAACACATACAATACCCCTAAAAAGTTTCGAAAATAGCTCCAGACAATTGGTTTGTTGTTGTTGACATTTTGTTGTCAGGTTTTCCTTGTGGTTATATTAGTTCCGATACAACTCCCATCGAACAACAAGGTCTGTATGACAATTGATGTCGTGATAGGATACGACACATGTAGGTCATGATACGATAAGCATTGCAAAAAAATACCTTGTGCTAATTTCTACATCATTAAGGTGAAATTCACCTTGTCATCACAAACAGCTACTACTTTAGTTCCGCTGTTAATGTTTAAATCAACGTGCAGTTTATCAAATTGTAAAAAGTTCCTGTAATTTGACTGAACTTGACAATGATACAGTATTAAAGATTATTATGCAAAAATTCAATAAATTCATTCGCTACCAGATTTGCTTAAAACTTTGCAAAATTTTATAAATATTATGAGCCCTAGTTTTCTTCTTTTTTTTTTTTATTGCCCTTATCGAGATATGGAGATGACGGTACATTATATCTTATCGCTATTAAAAAAGATCGATATTGCTGATGCCTATCGTTGTATAGCTGCAGTTCAACAGATAATCGGTTCTTTGTCAGATTCAAAGAAATATGCTTCCGATGTTTGCGACTGTAGCAATAGGTAAAATGCTGTCAGAACTTGCAATTTATATTTATCGCGCTCCTGCGATCTAAAATTGTGTCCAAATGTTAAAATATATTCGTCAATCATTTAGAAATCGTAGATGTTGAATGTATCATGATACACTGTGGCAGAGGAACTTTATCTACCTCTCTTGACATCCCCATGTAAGTGTTTATTCTTTACTGTTAGTGAAATTTATGCGATATTACCTTCGGTTTTATCTTACTGATCAGTTTATATAGCTGATTCCGACTCTGACTAATTCTGTGGCCATTGCTCTGATATAAAACCAGTCGGTTTATAATGCGGTTTGTCTGTTTGCTACAACCTATCCTCGCTTAAAATATTAGCAGATAATCGTTACTTACAGCTTAAATTAGATATGGATAACCTCCCCAGATGTTCCTAATTCCACACGAATCATCACTATTTAAAGATCATATCGATATCTGAGGTTAACCAGGACCGTTCATCATCTGAAATGAGGAACTTTGCACTAGAACACCTTGTTTGTCACCCATTTTCGATGTGTGCAGTCGTGATAAGGCTTTAAAGTCTTGTACACTTTAATACTGTGCAACCTCACGTCATGTACGTCTTTTCCAGAAATAAAGACAAATGAGCATGAAAGTGAAAACTTAATGGTGTTTCTCAGAACTGAATTAAACTTGCTCACGTCCTCTCTGCCAGACTTAAAAGATAGTGCGCGATTCATGATAAACTAGATATGGATAATATATCAAATGAAGGGGACCCAGGTGGCCAAGTGATCTAAAATGCTCGCCTTGACAGATCACTGCCATCTCACCTTTGTCCGCGTGGGTTCAAGTTTCGGGTTCAGCCAATTTGGGTACAAAAGAAAGCTCACCAGTAGCTTCCCGTGGGTCGGTGGTTCTTCCCGGGGTTTTCGATGGTCTTTTCCTCCACCATTTATTCCGGCCGCCATGTATGGCATATCATGCGGTGAAAAATGGCGTTAAACCCCCAAACAATAGCAATAAATCAAAAGATTTGAAAATGCAAGTTACATGCTACTTTTCGAAGATAATTTGAATATATCGTTAAAATATTATAATTGAAACTATTTCGCAAGTAATTAATGTTTCTACATCTTAATTCTTGTTGTAAACAGGATCGCCATACTGAGTTCTGATTGCTCTATTCTGTTCAACATAACACATTCTTTAATTTGTACGTGTTAAAATAATTAGAGGTACAAAATACTAGTTATAATTTTCTTTATTAACTTAAATTAGCAATCTTTTAATAAGAAACATGTTTGTTTGTTGTACCACAGTTAGTACAACAATCAGATGACAAATAATATTTCAGTTAATTTATGGTGTACGAAAAAGTGAGATGGTATAAACAATAACAAACAAAACAGTCAATGCAAAATATGTGTTTAAAATAGCAGAACTGAAGAT
The DNA here is from genome assembly GCA_016617855.1 of Megalonaias nervosa. Lineage (NCBI taxonomy): Eukaryota > Metazoa > Mollusca > Bivalvia > Unionida > Unionidae > Megalonaias > Megalonaias nervosa. The sequence goes on along the minus strand of JAECUM010003143.1, from coordinate 75,380 downwards.
ACAGTAGAATTCCATGTGACAGATTCTATTCAACTGATTTCTGGTATTCCAGTTCCACATGAAAGATAGTTCATGCTAGAGGTGTCGGACTTTTCAAGTAAAGCTGCTTTTCTGGTGCTTAGATGTAATCGTCAATAGAGTGCCCATTCTCTTGAAGAAATACACCAACAAAGTCAAAGTAGCTAAAAAAGTATCCAAACTTTAAGTGTCAGGGTTTACTTAACGTCATTTATTAGTAGACAAATTTGTGAAAGATGCTTGTGTCGATAAATTGCGTTTCATTTCATGTATGCTAGAGACCGAATTCACCGAGTACACGTGACAATTCATAGTAGTAAATTTAATGCCCTAGTGTACATATGATCTGAAAATCGTGTTCTATGGCATGACATTTAAAATTAACGTTCAGAGTAACTTAGCTACGAAAACATCTACGACTGGCACAATCACCAGTCAATTCATGTCATACGGCTGCAAATGTCAAGTTAATCATTCAAAATATGTGAAAATATTTACATTTTTGTATCATTTTGTTTGGAAATACCCGATTTATATTAAAATACAACCTTCCTCGACATAAAGATTTTTATTTTCCTGTCTTACTTTTTGGGCAACCAAACCTTAATGGATTTAGATCATGCTACAGACCCTAGGCTCACAAAGTATAATAACATTAATACATCAGGTCGCATACCAGACCGTTCCGAAATTTTCTCCAACGTATGTATATGTGTGTATGTATATGTATATGTATATATATATATATATATATGTTTCTCGTGACAAACACTATTGATATTTCTTTAATCCTGTTCCCATTTCCACACTACTAATATTCAAACAGTCAATCAAGTAACATTGAGGAAATAATTTACGCTGATTATCTAATGTAATTTCAAACTTGAGAGGGCATTACAGGTAATTAAATTTTGTAAAAGTCAACTGGCTTGCTTGCTTGTTTCGATGATACATTTCACTCAGTGGAGTTGCTGGCATCGGAAATGGGAAGAAGAGCGTAATTCTATATATTGGAATGTATCCCCGGACCCAATTTAAAAAAAAAATAAATAATTTTTTACATTCAGAATTAAAGGCCCGCTCTCAAACTAGGACAACTGAAGTTCACCTCGGCTAGTCTGCTGTAAAAGTTAACCGTTACCATGATGCCCCCTAAGCCTCACTTTTGATGGGAAGATAATGGGATAACCTGATGATAAGCGATTGTGAATCTCGTCTGTTTGGTTACTTAAAATCAGATAAAGAAGGGCGGATCTTGGTTTGGGGTGGGGTGGGGGTGGGGGGGTTAGTTAGGTCCCACTCCCCGGAAAGTTTCCTAAAGTAGGTGTTCTTTCCTAATTGTTAGATAGTTAAAACAATGCGCTGGGGACATGTCGGAAACGTCTGTGACGTGTGAGGTTAACACCCCAAATCGCCTAATGGTTGGTTATAACGGATGCTGGACTGTTCGATCGATTTGATACAGACGTCTTGCCTCTATTTGGCAATAATATTCAAACAAATACCACGAGAATAAAATTCCTTGACTTCAAGTAGGTGATAAATGAAAATGACTAAATTTCTTTATAACTCATACAGGTGAAACCACTGAAAATGACTCACGCTTTTGTAATGTACTTTTTTTTATAGTCGAGTCACCCTACCCATTACGTTGAATATGAAACTGTTGTATTAATGAGTTAAATACGAACGCAGTGTATTTAGGCATGTAACTAAACATTAGCGATAATATTGTTATCTAAATGCGATGAAATCGCAAGATACATTGGTAAAAGTTAAAACAAATAAGATACTAAGTGATTGATATTACTACTCAGTGGCGGATGTAGTCATTTTGAGGCCTTAGGCAAACACAGGCATGGGGCCCTCCACAACCCTTGTTCTCCCCCTTTTCAGTCCTTATTTATCTGAAAAAGATGTAACTGTCACCACTCTTCACACAGCGATGGTCTTCTGTCTTCTATCTTGTGCTCCTAAGGTGACCTTGCGAGCCTTGGCCTCAGCAAATCTTGTGATCACTAATCCATATCCAGTGACTTGCTGACTTCATGCTCAATGGAGAGAACAGCAAGTGCAGACAGCCTGTCCTGTGACATAGTTGACCTGAGGTACGTTTTAATGAGTTTCAGTGATGAGAAATTTCTCTCACCTGTAGCTACTGTCACTGGGAGAGTGAGCTGAGCCGTTTGTTTGCAAACACACACGCAGATGCGCAGTAGGATAATGGAATACTCCAATATAGTGGGGACCTGGGGGGGGGGGAGATACTCATCATGAATTAAACATTCGGATAGCATTTTAGCGTATCGATGTTTAGATATATAATTAATTGGTGAAAAGTAAGACAACAAATCGTAACCATAAGTTTATGAGGCGTTTTACGGGGCCCTTGGTAGTTTGGGGCCTAAGGCAATTGCCGACCTTTGCCTAATGGTAAGTCCGCCTCTGTTACTACTACTGCTTACAACCACTACTACTACTACTAAAGCCCCGAGTGGCCGAGTGGTCTAAAGAGCTCACCGTTACGGATCACTGCCATCTCACCACTGTCTGCGTGGGTTCGAGTCTCGAGTTCGGTCAATGTGGATATTTGAAAAAGCTTTCCAGTAGCTTCTCGTGGGTCGGTGGTTTTTTCCTGGGTTTTCCCGGGTTCTTCCTCCACCATTTATACTGGCCGCCATGTATAGCCTATCTTGTACTGAAAAATGGCGTTAAACCCTATAACAACAACTACTACTACTAGAAATAAATTCCGCCCAACCTACATACCCCAACATTATTCTAAACAAAGGCGTATAGAACATATCGAAGCCGTGAGTCCGGTATCACGACCCTCCTCCATCTGGGGAAAATAGGTCAAAGCCGAACAAATACAGGTGTACTAATCCTAAGAAGTCAAATATGGGTCATTAAATGTGTATGTGTGTGGCCTAAAACAGATTATTTTATTATATATTTTACTGTGAGACAAAGAAATCAATATGCAACTTGGAGAAAAAAGATATCACCACAGTGGCGATACCATTTTATCACCACAGTGGCAACATTAATTTTGGAACTACTTTATTTTCCCAGTTTGGATATATATATATATATATATATATATATATATATATATATATATATATATACATGCCATTATGTATCTAATTCAAACGTGTTTCCATATTTAGGCCTATTTCATTTTTCTTATTATTCATCTCTCTCTCTCTCTCTCTCTCTCTCTCTCTCTCTCTCTCTCTCTCTCAGGATGAACAGATCTTAAAATGTATCAAGATTGTAGACACTTTATTCCTTCAACGTGAAATGTCGACCCTGATATGTTTCGCTTCTTCTATAGTCTGTGCTTCTTTTCAACGACATTCCCTTTTTTAAATCTGTATTTGTGTAAACGATTACCAAAACCTAAAGAATGTCTTTGTTATTTTCATTTCATTATAAATATTTTATGTTGCTTATTTCATTTATTTGGGTTTGTCGCATATTTACCGTGCCCCTTTGTGTGATTTTCCCGTATTTCAACCTTTCATTAATATCAACAGTGGAATTATCATTAACAGGAATGAGTATCTTTCTGATATTGTTCAACACATTAGTTATGTAGTTTTCAACAAGTTTATTTATGTATTGAATTAATTTACCGTGCCTACTAATGTTTAGTTTACTTCACATTGGTATGGCATGAATTGACGGTTCTTCGCAATTAAGTAATCATGATTTATTTAATATGAATGCGCTACGCCACTTTAAACGTAATTTATGTTAGGCCACATGAGATTCGACTGAGAATTATTACATGAATAAAGTTCTGTTCTATTCTGAAAGGAAGTTAACTTTTCTATGACACGTTTTCCAAACGGTTTGAATAGGAGATTCCTGTTACCAAATCCCCACAGCAGTTCCCATGGGAGTTTGCAGGGGAGTTTGCAGATTTATAATAATAATAATAATAATAATAATAATAATCTTGTATTAAACGTGGCTTTTCATTTTTTTAACAAACAACTATTTTGACTATTTTTGCAACAAACGACTGTTTTAACAAACTGTGATGACGTGATGGTTGATCTATAAAAAAAAAAAACTATAGTGATTTTCTATAATCAGGCGTGTGCTCAAAGACTCTTACTTTCAACTCGAACGAAAACTACTTTCTCGAATTCCGTCAAATACCTGAACTTCGAAACCAATTTCAATCCACAATATTAATCAAAGCTGACTAAACTTTTCATTTCCAGTTTCATTTCACCTCTCTCTCTCTCTCTCTCTCTCTCTCTGGTCGAGCTGCAGTTTCCGGGACCCCCATCTTAATCCTGACAATGTAAAGAGCTTTCAAAGCTCTGGACATGTACATATGTGTACAGTGACTTTAACATACGAAAGTTAGCCAGTTTAAAGTTTGACTCTTCTATGAAAGACGTGTCCTCGTTACGATGAAAGAACGATGTAGCGTACCATAAAGATGACGCAATCTCTGTATATACTGTCTACAAACCTCTTAGTTGCTGATCTATACAAGGAATAAAAACATGATGCAATGAAAAGGAAAAAAAAAAAGTAAAGTGAATGACATTTTTCTTTTCTTTTCTTTTTTTTTTTCAATTTTGCACATCTTCGTCATCTGGTGATCATCAATAACCCCGCCCTTTACCAACGTCTAGGTTTATAGAAAAGCCATAAATGGAGATTAAGAAAGGGTAGCGGATGGAACAGAGAAGGTTTATAACTATTTCGAGGATTTAATAGGTTTCACGTTTATAAAATCAATTATTTGAAGGGTCAATTGAATGGGTGTGTCAAATTTTGACAACTATAATGGTATGTCTTTTTCTTAACAACATACATTGATTTACCTAGCTACGCTATGGAAGAGATCATACAAAATTGTTGTCCCATGAATCATTCAGGTGTGTCAAACATTTTAAAAATATAATGATGAAAATAAGTGTTTGAGAACATAAAAGAATTAAAACGCATATTCACTCCTTACATACTCAATACATTCAACCAGTCACCTCTTAAAGTTTAATTGTACTTGTTATTCATTAAATAAAACGTATACAAATTTTCCCAATAACATATTGAGTAATATGTAGACATTTACCTGATGCGACTTATTTACCTTTTATAAAATGTTATCGCGGAATAAAATCGTTGGAAATGTAGTTTTGTTTTAGAATTCTGTTTGTTTTATATTGATTTCTGGAAATACCCATTCAATCTGGAAAATCAGTCACAATTTTATGATTTTTTTCTTAACAAGCTAAAGTCATTCATTTTTTTAAAAATGCAAATTTTACTGAAGAAATCGCATATTCAACCACCTTAATTTACAAAGAATAAACATATGGTACGGCCATTGTATTCAGCGATAAACCCATCGAATACTTCCGTATTACGAAATTCTTTAGGGGACTTTCAGTTCTCTTCATATATCTGAGCGACATTGTCTTCGGCCGACTGATACATAAACATAAACAATCTGGTACAGTATACCGGTAGAGACCATTAACTGATCTGTCACTTTGTACAATCGCCGCCATATGATGCTTGGCTGATTCCCTTTAAAAACAAAAAACAGATCCAAAAAGTTAAGGCTGACTACCACTTTTGATCAGAGCAGTGGACTCTTCCATTATGACATCTGCGTTTAATTTTGCATAAAAAACCAAGATGGCGCAGTGAAACATCTGATACGTTGTCTATAGTAACACAGGCTTGGTTTCTTTGCATTAAAAATGATTAGAAGAAATGGCTTTGATTTTGAGAATATTATTATTATGATTCCTATTTTTAAAGACTTCGATAAGCTTCATACCATTTTCAAGCATAATTTCTTAGTTCTATGTTGGAAAATGGCGAATAAATTACCATGTACTGTGTTGTTCATTCCTTCGCTGACGTCATATTTTAAAACCTAAACGTAACCTTTGCCTGGAATTTTCACCAAAATCCTCACCCGCTCATGTGAGAGAGAGAGAGAGAGAGAGAGAGAGAGAGAGAGAGACTATTACAATTTCCAACCAATATTTTCTAAATTATTTAATGGAGAAATGTGATGCTGAGGTTTAGTTGTATTTTCTTGTGCACCAATGACCGTGAATATAAGCCAAACAAAAAAAAATAAATAAAAAAAATAAAAATATCCACTACACATTGGTATGGTATTTAGGTTAACTTGCTGCTGTTCTTGACCATGGTTGTGCTATCATTTCAGCTCGGAGAAAATTCGGCTGTAATTTTGGTCCACTCAGAAATTTCTGAGCCCCAAGCAGATGAAGACCTTGCGATGTACCCAGTAGCGGCCATAGAAAACGCGGGGCCCGATTTGAATCATTTTGGCGTGTACCCTGGATTTACGCGCCGGGTCCCCAGTGAGCACGGCATTTGGAAATAGACTTTTAAACAAGTTTTATATCAGATTGAACTTAATTTTCTTCCATCGCTATAAAATTGCTTTCTCTCTTGAGATATATTATTTATAAATTACAAACCCGCGAGGCCCCCATGAACGCGGGGCCCGATTGGGCCAAATCGGTCCAATCAGCCTAAGACCTACCCTGGATGTACTATGACCACACCTTCTTCCAACAAGAACAAAAATAAATTAATCAGAAGAATTTCTCAGATCAACTACACTTTATTGTAATTGTTCTTGATATGCATCTAATCTTTTTGTATAAAGGGATCATTTGAAGATTATATATATATATATATATATATATATATATATATATATATATATATATATATATATGTATGTATGTATGTATGTATGTATGTATGTATGTATGTACACACACACACGAGTTTACCATGATACCGGTCGAAGACGTGTTTCTGGTAAGAGAAAAAGTTCAGTGTATAAGAACTTTGTCCGAGGTAGCTTATTAAAATGTTTATCTCATTCATTTTCAATCAATATGATAAAAAGGTTAATAATATCAGAGACAGCATGTTTTAAAATACATTTAAAATGAATAAGAAAATATATGCGGAAATATGCCGCGTAAATCACCTCTTCGAATGAAACAATTATCGACGTTTTTGTTCCAAAGATAATGTAGCCGATAAACTTTAAGAATACATATATATAAGGATATATGACTACAATACATCAATGTCTTTCACACGATTAGGGTTATTTCTAAACAAAAGGATTTTTTTTTCTTCTTTCTAAACCATTAAATTTGAATGTAGCAGACGCCGATATGTACTCGCAAAGTCTTTACATCAAAGTAAACTAAAATTTGGCGAAGTCATTCTGATATTATTAATACAAGAATTATTTTCGTCACCTGTACTGAAACATACTGACATGCACCCTTAATAATTTGGCGAAGTCATTCTGATATTATTAATACAATGAATCATTTTCGTCACCTGTACTGAAACATACTGACATGCACCCTTAATAATTTGGCGAAGTCATTCTGATATTATTAATACAATGAATCATTTTCGTCACCTGTACTGAAACATACTGACATGCACCCTTAATAATTTGGCGAAGTCATTCTGATATTATTAATACAATGAATCATTTTCGTCACCTGTACTGAAACATACTGACATGCACCCTTGCGAATACTTGTTCTGAACAAATAAATAGGTGACTCAGTCTATTTGCATTGCCGATGACAAGACAGATCAAACTGCTTAAGAAAAAAGGCAATAATACTCAGATTAAAGTACTGACATCAAAAGTGTTTGCGCGCGCGTGTGTGTTTGCGTGCGTCTGTGTGTGTGTGTGTGTGTGTGTGTGTGTGTGTGTGTACATGTTTAAGCGGTCGTGAATGAAGAGGGCACAACTATTCCCACACTCCCTACATGGGCCATGCAAAGGGTGACTCGGTATGTGGCACCCTTTGACATTTACAGTGAGGCTTAGGTCTGAAGGTGAAAGAAACAACCTTCGGTAACCACGTGGATCTCAATAATTTACAGAACTTTATCGGGTTCCCGTCTCCTGTAGCCCCAACCCATAGGTTAGATACAGATTCGAACAGTGTAGTCACAGTCTACACCTACAACACTACCAATGAACAACTTTTATTGCATTTTGTATTGACGGTATATGAGGAGCACAAAGAAAGTACACACATACCCACGATTATTATTATTATTATTATTTTTTTTATTTTTTATTTATTTATTTTTTTCTCTCTCTCTTCCTTTTTCTTCTTTTTTGAAATTTTAGGCCAATTCTAAATATTTCTAGACAGGTAAAATGGAGAGGTATTCTACATGTAAGGAGCAGCAGGAAAAATAAAGAAATGCGGCTCCTTACATGATGCAAAAAATCTAATTAATATAAGTAAAAATAAAAAGAGACGCCACACAATCAAATACTTACACAAAAACAATAAGTTTATTTTTAGTTTGTTTTGTTTTGTTTTTTTGTTTATAGAAGCACCGTCTCTTTTTCAAACAGATTCAAAATTCAAAAATTAATTTATATCATAAATTTATATTCTTTAAATAAATAAAAATATGATTATATACTAGGATGAATAAACTTGGGGGGATTGAATTTGATTTAAATGCCGTCCTTACAAAATATCTATAGCACTCACAACAATACAGCATACTACATAAAAGCAAACATAGGACATAGGGAACCCTTGGCAAAGGTCACAAATGAAAAACTAGGTGAAGGATTCCGAGAAAATAATTGAAATTTGATCGGATGAACCAACCTAGGGAACAAGAAATACCCCGTCAAAAATTTATATTAATTAAATTTTTTATCTAAATTCTATTATAAAATACTACATTACAACGCACCTTAGGGGGATACAAAAACACATGAAATACTTATCAGTTTTTTTGACTAAGTAGGGTGGGCATTTGTCTGGTGCCCCCCTCCCCCCCAAAAAAACATACCCACGAGAGCGCAAGGTGGGCTGGGAGAAGAGACGATAATAAGGACGGAAACATACAGAAATGTACTAATCATACAGTACCTCGGAGCAAGCACCTGCCCGACCTCGATAGCTCCTTTTACATCTATTTAAAGGTGTGGTGTCCATATCATACTAAGCAGTAGAATCTAATAAACACTTCAAACAAAGTAATGTCAAGCTTGATTTTAGCCTCACTTTTTCCTCTAAATTGTTGTAGCCATTGTGTAATTAACACATTATTCCTATCATATGGAGTTACATTATATTAGCCATAAAAATGCTATGTTCGCCAAATTGACTTCATGTAGACAATTAAAAACAGACAAACAGCTGATTTTGCTATAAAAATGAAAATTACTTCCTGTGTATCATATGTGGTGAATGCAGTTTTAATCGGATATGCACCAAAAATTTCGCATGAAAGTTTGAGGGTTTAGGAATAGAAATCGTGTTTAAAGCCCCTATTTTACCATTTTTTCAATCTAGCTCTAGTTTGGAAGGAAGGCAATGAGTTGTTAGAAAGGCTATCTGACATAAACAGTTCTTTGAAATAAGCAAGATAGTAAGTTTAAACGACGTTCAAATATTCAGGTTTGAATTAAGAAGTGTCACCTCTTAATTTAGTCAGCGAAGTCGCTCGTAATTCCGTTCTTTTTCGGGAGTGCTCCAAAAGTGGTGATGTGATACATTCGACAAATTCCGTTAGTAACTAATGTAATAAAAACACTCGCACGAGGCGCACAAATAAATCCAGTGAGAATGAAGAGAGGCAAGTCCGCTTTTTTTAAAGCGGATCTGAGCAGAAAAAGTGTGCATTAGATAAAAATAAGACTCGGGTGAATATTGGTGATCAATTGGTGCTTTGGACTACTTTGAAGAGCGAACTTGGCTGAAGACAATCCGACATAGCGTGATGTTGACTTCTTGTGTTTACAACGGTGGCGTCATCAAATCTTGTGTTGCAGCCTTTGACTGAAATCGGTCGACCTACGGATGTCACCGATCAACATCGGATTAACTCGCACACATGAGAGAAATGGCAGGGTTTCCCAGTTCGAGGGAAAAATTACATGGCTCATAAGGTGATGAAACGTCGACGTTATCTGGTTTTAATGGAACCCAGTGATGTTTAGGACCAATATCTTTCAAGATTAAGTATATTCAGATGATTTGACGTATACGACTTTCTGCACGCAACGACGGCATTGGGCTTTGATATTAATACATTTCACTGACGATGGAGTGTGGCTAGGTTGTGCGCCAAGTAGGCACAGCAACACAATTTTCTATAGCCAACTTTTTGAAATTGTTTATACTCTTAACTTGACAGGTATAGCATTATGCTGTGAATCAAGTTTATTTATCCCAAAACATACGAAATTTTTGGTTTGGATGAGGTGGAGAGAGGATTAACTAGTCGGGTAAACAATGTGGCGTTACATTTCAGACCTGATGACACTGAATTAAGAAACGCGACGTTTGAAAAAGGGGAAAAACCTAACGATCTTTCCTCTCATGCCGAAACGAAGTGACGTGATGAACGTTAATCTTACTAATAAAATTAGTATATAGTCAATATCTGTCTTTTATTTTGTAAAAATGTTAGTAATTGACACACACACACACACACACACACACACACACACACACACACACACATTAATGTTTCATTTGGAACTTCAGAATGACACAGATATTACCTCTAGTCAACACTGAGTGTATAAATATAACGTATTGTACTTTAACCTTGACCGTTGAGGTTCTCTACAATTCAACGTCCGGTGAATACATGCATGCAATGTGCAATTTGTATGACACTTGTATTATAAATGTGTCATATTAGTAAATACAACAATATCTCTAAAAAGTTAAAATTAAGCAGATTTTGATAGCCTTTCATGTCAATCAGAATGATGTATAAGTACATTTATGGGTATCGTGCGCTTGTCTGTTCCTTTCGTTTGCCTATGTAATAATATATACGTATCCGATACACACACTCCTCTCTCTCTCTCTCTCGTGTTCTTGCTGGTGGTATATACGTGTCTTTACCTGGATGATATTCTCTTCATATTCTGTTAACAAATTCTATATAAATTCATCTTTGTAAAGAGAAAACAGGCAACACGTCACTTTATATTTATTGATACAAGTTTCTATTTTTACCTTAATTGATTGGTGTCCACTTCCTACTCATACTGGCTGATCTCACGTTTTTTTTTTCTTCAGTTCATTCTAATATTAGCTTTTGGTTACGCCATGCGTCATTAATAGTCGCGCGATTTTGTAAGCGATTGGAGTGTCATATAATGACTGCTTCGATAAGAGAAAAATGCCTTTAGTCCTACGTAACATGGCAATAACGCAATACGATAAACATTTACTTAATTATTCCTTGCAAATGTAACTGAAGACAAATTAGTGGCACAAATCGTTGAAATAATACATATTCACAATGCTTTTGGGATATCTGAGCTTTTCCCAAAACATGACAACATAATATGATGATGATAGTTAAAAAGGAGACCAAATATGGGATATTTTCTGGAAATTGCGTTATATTTATTTTACAAAAAAAATACAGAACTTTTTATATCTCAGTTTGCACCCTAAAACAATATGTCAAAAAAATAAATAATGTTATCGAAAAGATACATGTTAATAATACATGTCGTTAGATATGTTGATGAGAAATATATCAACGGGTAAAACACAGATATAGTTAGAAGAGCAAAGTCAGGTATATACATGTACATAGATATATAAATTGTACATAGATATATAAAATGCGAAACAAAACCTAGATTTCTAAGTGAGAGAGAGAGAGGAGAGGGGAGTTTACGTTGGAAAAAATATTAACTGGAAATTTAAACATAACCAAGACATGAACTGTGTTAAGTTAAATATTGTTTAAATGTAACTCTACATACGCTATCAGAATCATCTCTTAACTACACTGATAATAATGGACTTTTTGAAATGATTGATTTATACTCACAATTTAATGATCTGAGAACACTTATTTTTATCCATTTACCTGATAATTCTCACAAAGTCACTTAGGATAAACACTGTTCGTGGGTGCTCAATTTTTCGGTACAACAGTAGTGCGTTTAAAAAAAAATATTAAGATGGCTAATCGCTAGAAAAGAGTGCCTTTTTATTCAAACACACATATCAAACAAATCACACGACTTGTATTATCTAGAGTGATCACCTTGTCACCTTTAAATTGGCAGCGTACATCAAAGCAATCGTTAAAAAGCCGGGATTTTGTTTTGTAAAGTAGTCGGTAAGCTCAACACACTTCAGAAAAAAAAAAAAAAATAACCTACTGCGATCAGCCTAGGACTTGAAAGACGGCGGATCCTGTACACTTAAGATTAAAATTTAACTTGTAAGTTAAAATACAAATATTGTATACCCAAATTTGTTTTAAAAAATCGCTTAATATACTAAATGATAGTATCGTGTCTGCGTGAGAAATTGAGACTAATACAAGCTACAAGAGAGAAACAAGTCACTTTTACAGCGTATCAAACGAATGAATGCCGTATATCTATAAACGATAAAATGCGAATATATGTACTGTGGTGATACCTCAGAGTACAAAAGGTGCAGAACACAAAGCATTACGAACTGAACATAAAACCTCTCTCTAATGTTTTTTTTTTTTTTTTCTTTTGGGGAAGGGAGGTTGCTAGCTGGCATGTAGATAGGACCTTGAGTTAGCCCAAGTCGAAATTTAGTTTGTTCGGTGGTCGATCATCAATATATATACATGACAAAAATTTCCTTACAAATTGCCGTGGGCCTCATAAGTAATAATCAGTACTTATGATCATGGATAATAGGTTTAAAATGTCAACATAACTTAAATTTAAATATGATAGACATATCTCAATGCACATACATACATACATACATACATACATACATACATACATACATACATAAATGAGCACTTACTTGCTAACCAAATGAAAACATCCACAATTACTTGTACAGTTAGGAAAGGGGGAACTGTCTCCTTTTTAATGCAGCCTTTCATTTCTCGTCTGTATAGTTCTTTAATCCCAGTGGTTATGAACTGCAGATTTAAATATTAATGAAATTTTATCGCGCCACTTTCTTCAGCACTAAAAATTATTAAAGCATACCACATTTAGTTTTTTGATAATAACTCCTAACCAGCCTTTCTGTTATAACTTAATCTAAAGCCGCCTTGTGGGTTTGAGCATGTCCTCTATTTATACAAACCTGTAACCACGTCGCTGCTGATTTGCATACCGTATATTTCCATATGAAGCCATTAACTATCCGAACAAAACCCATCAGAACCATGTGTATTAGAAGTCTGAGTGTGTCTTAATCTCTATCTATGCAGTTTGTTGAGAGAGAGAGAGAGAGAGAGGGGGGGGGGGGGAGGGGACATTTGGGATAGATATACAACAGTGCCAAAGTAATGTTCTTTGTTACTTTTATATGTGCCCAACTCACTGAATGCGCAGGTAAGTTTTGGATTGGCTTCGAAGGAAAATACATGGTCCATGTATACAATTAGACAACAAATAACTGATTTTGATTTTAATGCCGATTATGACTAATTCATCATCATTGATTATTTTTCAAGTAGTACCGGTAGTAGTGGTAGTAGTAGTAGCATCAGGATAATAATAGTGTAGCATCTTGATAGTAATAGTGTTAACCTTATAACGACGACAGTAACAACAATAATAACTACTAATGCAACTATTACTATTGCTCTTTGCTATATAAACACTCTTGTTAAATATATCGTTTCATAAAAATGAAATACACGTGAAGCTCAAAATCAGTTTCGGGCCGAAAGAAGATTTTTCTGTGTGTGTAAGTGTGTGATTTGGATTTTTAACGTAGCTATAACAATTTTTCAGTCATATCGCTACGATGTCTGCAGTGTGACAGCTTGTAGTGATTTCTAGCACTGGGGCATTATCCTACAGACGTGTAGCATAATGTCCCACCCACATTATCCTGACACCAGACCGATCAGTCCTAACACTAACCTTTAATTGCTGAGCGCCTAGCGAGCCAGCTCTTAGTACCATTGTTATAAGTCTTTGGTATGACTTGGCCGGGGTTCGAACCCGCGACCTCCCGCATCCGAGGCCGACGCTCTAACTACTAGGCCACCAGACCGGTCTGAAAGAAGTTTTTGCAACTTGCAACAATATCAAAGATGGAAAGTGGAAGTCCATATTTTGGGGAGATGTATCTGACCGAGGTGCTACAAAGTGCGCACGAATCGAAATAAGTGTAAAGCAAGTATAAAGTTTTCAAAGAAAAATATATCTGTCATTATTTTTTTTCCCAAAATTTTAATCTCGTACAGTTTGAAAACTAATATCTTTCATATCAAAGGTGGAATCTTTGGGAAAGAAGATTGTATCCATTAAGACTAATTTCCTAAGTCCCATTTTGACGGGATTGAAACTCATGGGTACATTTAAAACGCTCTTGCTTGTACATTGTCACGTGCGTCCTAATACAGGATGATTTAAGTGAATGGATTTTGTCCGCATTACGCGGAATTTTCGTCATAACTGGGCTACGGATTATGTAAGAAAAGGGGACTTTTTAAATGTTCGAAACTGTACAATTAAGTTCTTTGGTTGAAATGTTGCAATTACGGTTTTATTTTCTTGACAATATATAATTAGAAATAAAAAGAATATTTCGATGAATTTGAGGCTTAAAAATATTCCACTAAAAACGACTGATCAGTTAGCGTATTTGACAATAATTGCTTGTAGAATAAACTATTTCCTCTGTCTCTTTCTCTCGTTTAAAAATGAATCCATTTTTAATTAGAACGAAGACGATTAACAATCATATATACATCGGTTTAGCTGCATACTCTAATTAGGTCCAAATTTAGCACGTTCAATAGAAAATGTGACTAAGTACAAATGTTCACCAAGATATGCTTGTTAGAATAATTACTTTTACAACAAAAATTTTTTGAATCTAAAAACTACGTATTTTATTAAAGACCTTATGAGACCTTGACAGTCGTAAAATTTATCAGAATCCATAAATGAAGTCAAGATTATTCAACTTCCTTACCAAATTAAGGACAGCCAAACAAACAGGACAGATGGATAGATACATACGATGATAGTTACATACCTTCTGCAGGTATATATATATATATATATATATATATATATATATATATATATATATATATATATATATATATATATATATCTTACCTCTAAATAACTCAGATGAATTGATAAGTGTGAATATTTCAATAAAATTTGATATTGGTGGTCACATGAGTTTCACGTGCCTGTTATAATTGACCATTCGGTAGATAAGGCTAATATAATATGAACCCATGCGTACATAAACACATAAACACGTAAACACAGTACATACGTGCATGCATGAATACAGAGACGTACAGGCTTGCACTTTTTGTAATAGAGCGGGGACAAGATATTACGTTCTCTAGAGAACATTTTCTGCTGACAATTTAGAATAAATAGCACAATATGATCTTTGCTGTTCACTTAGCTGAAAGAGGATTGTGTGTTAATAAACTTTGAATTAACGCAGTATTTGAGTTTTACCTGGTTGTCTTTACAATAAAATACAGACTTACGATTTTGTTTTTATTCACTGTCTTCTTTTTCTTTTTCATGTTCTCTCTTTCATCTTAATTGTGTATAGGTGTTGGTGTACGTCATTCGTAGGTGTATCACAAAAAATAAAATAATATATATGGTAAGTATTTTAGCAGAGTATCACAAAGTAACTACTAGTATTATTTTTTTTTTCTTATTTATAGATATGAATAAATCGATGTTTGCAAGGTGTTAACAGTAAATTCGGAGATTATCGGATACTTATAAAGGACGGGTAATTGTGCACCCAGTTTGTAAGAGATTTTTAGAACCTTTTCTGTGGATTTTATTTTGGTAGAATTCTTTTTGTTGCAAATGCAAGCAACTTTTGTGTATGATCGTATGTCTGTGTGTGATTTAGATTTTTAACATAGCTTTAAAAAATGTTCAGTCATATCGCAAAGATGTCTGCAGTGTGGCAGTTTATTCTAATGTCTAGCACTGAAGCATCATGCTGCAGACATGTAGCATCATGTCCCACCCAGTCACATTACCCTGACACCAGGACAACCAGTCCGGAGACTAACCTCTTAATGCTGAGCGCCATTTGTATAAGTTTTTGGTATGACTCGGCTAGGGTTCGAACTCAAGACCTCCCGCATCAGAGACGGACGCTCTAACCACTTAGACCACCAGAGCGGTCTGAGTATGATCAGTATCGTCAAGCGAAATCGCGGGTGAAATATTTGGAGATTCTTTATGTTTGAGAATATCATACCGATTTCAATCGCTCTAATTAATGATATCAAAAAATGTTTCTTGGTATTGACTAGCATGCACACCACTGATATAAAAAAAGAAGTTCAAGCTGGACTGTGGACTGCAAAATCCATCGAAATTACGTTAATCACATCAAATGGTGTCCAGCAGCAAATCATTGAATGACAGACTAATCCGTTCTGTTCATTTTGTCGTTCCATATCTTCACTTACCAAACCATTCATTGCATTTATCTATACCGTAGATTAAAAGTTCAAACCATTTACTGAAATCTGGAACCATGCTATAACGGATACAACAGTCCAAACAATTCTTACTAATCATTTACTTTGAACTCGAGTCGTTTGATCCCAAACTAGCCCACGATTTTTTGAATTAATAAGATATAAAACCAATCACCGATTTATGAAACGATCTAAATCGAAATCAATAGGCAAATAACACATCAACATACTAAAGACTTCGTCGATTCATTAAAGCTTCATTCTGCTACCAAAGCCGTTTAAATTAAAGAGATACGAAGCAATAAAGCCCGTCAAAATTTGAAAAGAAAAGTGAAATGAAACGGTAAAATTTTTAAGTGGAGTAGTAAACATTTTGAGAGTTCTGGATCACAATAACTCAGCATTATATACAGCGCAATAACTTCACTGATAAAACAAGGTCTACTACGATGGCTTGTAGGAACATTAAATGTAACTTAGATGTTGCATATCATTGTCAATGAATCAGTCTACAATTAATTGTTCCAATTAGTGCCATAAAAAGACACCAAGACAAAAGCGTGCAGGACAAGTGCAAGTTGACAATTAACGCACATTTTGTGTTTTGTAAAGAGAGAGAGAGAGAGAGAGAGAGAGAGAGAGAGTGTGTGTGTGTGTGTGTGTGTGTGTGTGTGTGTGTGTGTGTTAACGTAGCTTTTGTCATATAAACCCGTCACATTAACAGTTTCGGCGAAACTTGTTGCCAAGAGTGAACATTGGTTATACTCATTGAGCTTTACTGACGTTGCTATTTTAAGGAAACACGTGTGAACCTGCAAGATACCCGTGCTGCGTGGAAATCAAGCTGTCAAACATGCATTGATGTGTTATGAAAATACAACGCTGTCAAGATAGAAGTGTGGGAGGGCAGGTATCCATAGGGCTCCACCGAGCGTTTTGGCCGGCGGAGGGACAAATTGGAAATATAAGCAGGGAGGCAAATTACTGGAACATTGAATAGTGTTCAATTGTGGCCACGTTTAGTTTATATATATATATATATATATATATATATATATATATATATATATATATATATATATATATATATATATGACTTATGGACTGAAGAATTGTATGCATTCATGGAGCCAAACTGTGGCACGAAACGATATTCGAACCAGGATACAAGTGGAAAAATTGACTTTGAGTTCCCAATGTAGTGCAATGAAAGAACTGTACAGTTAAGAGGAGCTGAATATCAGGATTTGAATCAGTTTATATTTATTTCATTTGCCATCACGAGAGGTAGTGTAAGTGGGGATGTGTAAGTGTTTGCATTATTAGTGTTATATATCAATAAATGTACTATTATTCTTGTATTTTTCGTTGTTTGTATTCCTCTCCTGAGTGACTATCGCCTGTCCCAAATATTCA
Source organism: Megalonaias nervosa (assembly GCA_016617855.1). NCBI lineage: Eukaryota > Metazoa > Mollusca > Bivalvia > Unionida > Unionidae > Megalonaias > Megalonaias nervosa. The sequence continues at coordinate 57,422 of JAECUM010003143.1, read as the reverse complement.
CCCTCCCCTATCTTCAGTATTTGACTAAGTGTAGGGGAGTTCGTGTCAGCTTTAACAATTTTAGTCATATCGCTACGATGTTTGCAGTGTGGCAGTTATACTGATGTCTAGTACTGGGGCATCATGCCGTAGGCATGTAGCATGATGTCCCCACCCAGTCACATTATCCTGACACCAGGCTGACCAGTCTTAACACTAACCTCTTAATGCTGCACCCCAAGCGAGGCAGCTGCAAGTACCATTTTTTAAAAAAAAATAAGACTCTGGTATGACTCTACCGGGGATCGAACTCGCGACATCCCGCATCCGAAGCGGACGCTCTAACCACTTGGGCCACCGGAGCAATGTCTTATAAAGAAACGACTAATAACAAATACAGCATAAAAGATCCTTAAGCATCGTTAAGTAATTAATCTCTCAATATTCAGAAATACAGTGTTAAAGAACAAATATCGCCATCTATTCGCAAATATGCTAAATGAAATTCTTGCACTCTGTGCCAAAGACACTGGTCGAAATGGAAAAAACACCCATTCAACTATTGGAACTCCCTGGATAACAGGTCTGCACTCGTACTAACTTGCTTTCTCGAAATCTGACATCTTTACTCGCCGTCTGCAAGGAAGGACGACATTCCTCAAGTTTTCGTATTATTCGTTCATAGCCCTGTTCCGTCTTATCTGATAGCAATACGTAAATTAAAGGACAGACCGAATTACCTGTCAAAGTGTATACAGTAAAGACTTGGTAGAAAATGATTGGTGACACAACGAACGTCCCATTGATAATCCAATGGCAGCGTTCCTCAAGAAGAAATTTGATTCTGATTAGTGCCAAACATCAGACTGTTCGACGTCTGTGCCCGAATCTCACAGCAGGAAGTTTGCACCTCTGGTCGTTTGCTGAAGCGGTTCTCGTATGGTCCTATTGGCCAGTGAGTTCATGTCAGAATACCCAGTAGTGTACTAACGAAGGGGGGGGGGAAGACGGACGGGGCGGTTTTCCCAGGCCAGAGGTTTTGGGGCACCAAAAGCACGGGCGTCATAGATCTTGGGGCGCCAAAACCCCTTTTGGGCTAAAATCGTCGCCCGAGGCGTCAGTTGCCTTTAGTACGCCACTGGGACTACTTCTTTTCTTTCTGGGTCGTTCTCTGCAAAGCAGTATATGACGGCAACATACTGGCTAACGCTAGCGAACCTCCTTCTATGCTCCGCTATGATTTGCTTAGGTTTATGCAGTTGTCACGGCACGCCCACGTATCTCAGTCACAGCCTTTGAACTTCATCAAGTTCTGGAATGGGAGTATGATTATGTTCCGAAACAACTTATTACAACTGTTACATGCAATTTCAGTCGACCATTTGCAGTCTTTTCTTTCACGCATATTCTAATCTGAATTAAGCGATTTTAACGAGACCGATAGCCATCAAATAAAATATGCCCTTGCTGCTTCTGCGATTCGGTTCCTTCCACGACTGCAAATATTTGAGCTTACATAAAGCTGAGACTGACTCCTAAAATAATATTTGGAACTCAGAAATTATCTCACTTTTCATGTGTATCTCTAGTCTGACTTTTTGTCTTTGAGCGATTTTGTCAGGTTTTTGTAAGCTGCGTTCTTTTTGTCCATGCGCTTATTTGGGACACCCCACAAAAAGTACGAGTTCCACAATTCCACGAAAGGACTCGGGTGTAGAGAGAGAGAGAGAGAGAGAGAGAGAGAGAGAGAGAGAGAGAGAGAGAGAGAATGAATCTAAATAGATTTAACAATTACCGAAATAAAAAGCAAATACAATGGATGTAGGGAACGATCCTAGACATGATTTCTAACACAATATAGTCTTCTAATTCGAGAAAAAAAACTTAACAAATAAGTCTTAGATATGAAGAAAACAAAGACTTTATGAATTCTTTCTTTTCTTACCGTACTAGTGAACTATTATTGCCTTGGTCTCACAATATGTTATGGTTCTGCTTGACGAAATGGGCGGTAGTAAACACGTCGTTCGTCAGCAATTTGGTTTCAGCATGATAACTTTCCTGAGAGTTATTTTCATTTTAACTAAATTCGGTTTTATAATAAGAATACTTAGGAAGAGTTCGATTTCAGCCATATTATCATCCTGACGAGATAATGCGCTGACTACGAATTTCTAACTTTCCTTTTTGCAGCATAACTTTGCCAAAATGGTTGAATTTCAGCAAACTTTACATGCAGCTTTATACTTATAAGAAACTGAATTAGTTTTGATTTTCAGCATTCCATGACACTATTTATGACTTATGCCCCCTGACCAATCGTCCTCGTTGCTTCAGTTTCTGTATTTCTTTTTATAGATTCAGCCAAATATGGCAAACATCATGAAAATGACAAGAACTTCAATGTTTTCAAATTCCAGCATTCCACATCATTTACAGGACTTTTTTTATCATTAATATCCATCCTCCTGAATTGGTTCTGCAGTAGATTTCATTTAAAATTTGGCATACAACTTTACATTGCTCAGACATTAAATATGTGTTTGATTTCCAGTGTTCCACGAGATCATTTACTGGATTATTGTCCCCTGATTGTCCGTCCGTTTTATATTGACAATACTTCTATGAGATTTATATCCACCATTCCACATAATCATTTACAGGAGTCATGGCCCTTAATTGCAGGTCCTCCTAAATAAGTCTCATGCAGCATAACGTTTCAATGGATCTTTGGATTTTAACGAAATTTATTATATATCTTCATATCAATGAGATCTTGAATGATTTGGACTTCAACATTCCACCTCATCATTTTAGAGGAGTTATGGCTCTAAATTCCCATTCTCACCAATCTTATTTTGCTCTTTCTACTTCTGTGACAATTAACTGCCTCATAGTAAAACACACAGACAATAATAACAACCACAATTTTTACATTAACTTCAATTTCTTCAGCATGTGATAAATTTAAAAATGTATAATATTCCTTATTTGTGCATATCACAGTGTACTTACGTGTTAAGCAGATGTAGCAACAAAATACAATTTGCTAAGAGAAGTTACTACCATATCATGCTGAACCAGTAGAAATATTTGTATTCCAAGAGTTACCTCCCTGAAACTAACCCATGCTTTATTCTCGTTTTTATTCATTTATTTGGGAATTAAAACAAGTAAAAACTGCATAAAAATATCCAGGACGCTTTGGAGGATAGAATGTAAAAAGGCAATGTCATATACAGATCCTGGACACAGCCCAAGGTGGGGTGGAGGGTGGGAGGGTTGTAGTATGTATTTTGTTGAAATACAAGTAAGAAATGTTTTCAGTGACCACACAAAGATCCCTGCCATGGCAATATGAAACAGAATTTTGTCCAAACTCAATCACAGAAACTGAAATTGAATAATAGGAATATACAATGAAAGTAACTAAGGCTTGATGAAACAGATTAATGTCATGAGAATGGCATTATGGCCAAGTCAAACAGGGGCTATGCATTGCTACACAAATAGGTGAAAATTAAACTTGACTTTGATCTCCTTTTTTAAATATTAGTGTGCATACTAACTGACTTACTGCATACAGTCATTCAACTGTTATTGAGCTGAAACAAAATTCACCATGAAAGGACAAACTTCAAAACCAATGTGGGGTTGTAACCCAGTCAAATCCTGAAAGAAAAAAAAAAACAATCAAGTATGATTTAAGTTTTCCTGGAATCTGTTTTTTAAGTAAAAAATCCTTCAAAAGTTATAAAGTAGAAACAAGATCTGTGACCAATTGATGGAAATGGGTAACAGTGTATGCACCCAGGGCCAGTGCACGTTTGTGCTGGATAAAATGGCACACTGGGTGAGTGCCGCCTTTGGAAAAAAAATACACCAAGTTCCTTTTAATGGTACTTGATCTCCACCCCAGTTTGGCATTCATATCAGCCACCTCTTATGACATCCCTGTATGAACCTTCCCACTTTATCTGTACACAGAATATTGCAAAAAGAATAGTTATGAATTAAATGAAAATAATTACCAACTCTCAGTATATTTCACATATGTGTGTGCCAGCTAGAAGTTACTGCCTGCTTTTAAATTGTTGTCAAAATTGATGCACATAATTACAACTGAGTGATCTGGATGGAAAAAAACTGGCATAGAATATTTTACTTATTTTATCCCAGGAAAGTACCAAACATCTTTTTTCACTTTTAAATAATTCTCATGCAGATAACTTTCTACTGTTACCAGAATTTGCAGGTATGTATTCACTAATCAGCTGGTAATTATTTTCCTTTTTCCCTATTTATAGTTATTTATTTTTATTTCCCTCTAATAAATATTTTTATACCTAAAATAGAATTCATATAAAGTGAACAAAACATTTAGACTGTACATAATTCACTCTTGCCAATGGAACATGAATATTACAGCCCTTCTGACAGAGTGGTTTTTGCAAGGAATTTCTTTTAAATTGATTCCAGTATGATTTACCCCCTTGGATACTCCTCTTTTTACAGTGGAATAACTTTCTTAGTAAAAACTGACTGCTATAGATTATTGCTTTGAAAGTAGTTTGTTTCTTATAGATGGTTCCTGAATGACATCAGCAGCTATATTTGTGGTATGCTCGCAGATTTATCATTGAGTTTATATGGTGTCTGGAAGTTGAAATAAATTCACTGAATCTCAAGATTCTATTACAAAACATACATACATAAACAGAACACAAATCTGGCTTTCTGTTAGTATCTTATATTTTTAATTTATAAGTTGATTTTGCTTCAGTGTGCCTTGTTCAAAATGGTCAATTTTGGTAGTCGCATATAGGAGAAACTGCCAGGCTGCCCATCGTCCAGGTAAAATGGACAGAATATGGTCTGCTAGTGACCTTATTGGGAAGCATCTATTTTACTGAACTTTGAATATAGAGCTTTTCCTTACATATTTAAAGCTCAGTGTATTAGGTATGGATAAACATTATGGTGCCACAAAAATTAAAATGTTTTTCGCATGCATCCAATCTAAACAATAGTTATATAGGTCCATAACGAACATAATTTGTCTGACCAGTTGTCCTGATACAGACTATAAATAATTATAGGGAATATTGTATTTTGCTATTAATGTCAATGAAATTTGTACAAAGTTAATTGTCTTGATTGAAATGCATGAATTCTATGATAGTAAAAAATTTGTTGATTAATGGTAATACTACTCATTCCAGCTTGCATGCCTACTTATGTTTGATATTGTCCTTGAAAGGACCCATATCATCTTGTCCCCATAGATTACTGAAAACATTTCTTTCATGATCTAATGACATGGCCATGTTACTCTCTGCTGCCTCTGCAACAATTGATTTGGCTGACTGAATAACTTGTGCATTTCCATCACAATAACCTGACAACCACTTCTTTGCCTCCAGAACAATATCATACTCTTCTTGTATGATTTCATCTGCTAATCCGATATTTTTTGCTGACTCAGCATCTAGCACCTTTCCAGAGCTTAACAGCTTCAGAGCACTCGTCCGACCAATTAATCTCACAAGTCTCGTTCCGCCTCCCCAGCCAGTGGCCAAACCCACAGTCTTCTGAACAAATCCAATTTTTGAAGCTGCTGTCATAATCCTAAAGTCACAAGCTGTGGCTAATTCGGCCCCACCTCCAATAGCAAAACCTTTAATGGCAGCCACACTTATGAGAGGCATGTTAAAAAGACGCATAGTGATATCATGCATGTACTGGGACATAAGCCTTCCCATCAATGGTGTATTGATCTGAAGAACTGTTGACTTATCCCCTCCTGAACAAAAGGATTTTTCTGCTCCCGTCAAAATCACACCCTTTCCATCTCTCCATGCCTCCAATTCTTTCACAGCATCATCCAAATCACTCATCATTTTTCTTGAAACATAAAACACAGTGAAACCTGTATATCAAGGACATTCTATGGACATGATATAATTGTTCTTTATAGACAAGTGTCCTTTATACACATGACCAGTACTCTTGATGTTCTTCACAAGTTGTACAGTTATGACTCAGTGTTGCATAACATGCAAACCTGTAGAGATTCTTATGAATAACAGGATTCCTTCTAAGACAAAATTACTGTGCCATTATATTAAACAAGAATGAAGAATAAAAATCCATGAAAATGTTAGAATCCAGCAGTAGTGAAAAGCATAATTATTTAAAGAATAAAAAAAGAATTATACTGAAAGTCTTAATAAACTAACAAGTATTGTGCATTGTAATCCTGGTTATCAACAAACAGTGATTTTGGGGAAAATCTAAATGTAACATTGCTGTCATTTAAATTATCCGCTCTCGTTTGTAATGTACAATCATCCTTTATAAAGCAAAAATTGCATTAACATACAAAATATGGGCCTTTTAATGCTAATCAACCTAAACAGTTTTGTTAACAGGCTCATGTGTGTTACTGACTTTTAAATAAATTTCCTTTACTGAGTCACTGTTACATGTTGTACCTTGAACAATTTAACTGACATAATATCCAGTGTTATATGTTGTACCTTCAACAATTTAATTGACAAGATATTCAGTGTTACATATTGTACCTTCAACAATTTAATTGAGAAGATATTCAGCGTTACATGTTTACCTTCGACAATTAAATGACATGATGTTCAGAGTTACATGTTGTACCTTGAACAATTTAAACGACATGATATTCAGTGCTACATGTTGTACTTTGAACAATTTAAATGACAGGATGTTCAGTGTTACATGTTGTACCTTCAGCAATTTAAATGACATGATATTCAATGTTCCATGTTGTACTTTGAACAGTTTAAATGACATGATGTTCAATGTTACATGTTTACTTTAAACAATCTAAATGACATGATATTCAGTGTTGCATGTTGTACTTTGAACAATTTAAATGACATGATGTTCAGAGATACATGTTGTACCTTCAACAATTTAAATGACACGATATTCCGTGTTGCATGTTGTACTTTGAACAATTTAAATGACATGATGTTCAGTGTTACATGTTGTACCTTCAACAATTTAAATGACATAAGTTACATGTCATACCTTGAACAATCTAAATGACATGATATTCAGAGTTACATGTTGTACCTTCAACAATTTAAATGACATGATATTCAGTATTGCATGTTGTACTTTGAACAGTTTAAATGACATGATGCTCAGTGTTACATGTCATACCTTGAACAAATTAAATGCCATGATGTTCAGAGTTACATGTTGTACCTTGAAAAATTTAAATGACATGATGTTCAGTGTTACATGTTGTACCTTAAACGATTTAAATGTGTGATGTTCAATGTTACATGTCATACCTTGAACAAATTAATGACATGATATTCAGAGTTGCATGATGTACCTAGAACAATTTAAATGACATGATATTCAGTGTTACATGATGTACCTAGAACAATTTAAATGACATGATATTCAGTGTTACATGTACTTGGAACAATTTAAATGATATGATATTCTGTGTTACATGTTGCACTTTGAACAATTTAAATGACATGATATTCAGTGTTACATATTGCACCTTAAACAATTTAAATGACAGGATATTCAGAGCCACCATTTTGTTTATCTGTAGGGTGCCATCATCGTATCTGTACTCTGTTTGTTGCAATTAAAGCAAGATCATATCAGACATAAAATCTGCACTAAACCAGTCCCCAAACCTGTATTAATACTTACAAGGGCTTGAATAATTTCTTAATATATAATACAAGGGACGACAATCTCCCATTTCTCATGCATCCTATTTAAGATCTGAAACCAATGCTTCAAGCTACAGTGCATGTCACATTGTAATAATTTAGCATCTAAGTTCAGCTCAGAAACATGATATTTTTTACTAGAAATTTGACTTAAAACGAATGACAGTCCATTTTCTAATCCGGGTTTCCTCTGATTATTCCCACCCCATTGTTCACAACTGGACATTAGGTTGGGGCGAGGGGTCAGGCAATTGCCTATTGATAATTGGAATTTGCCATATAGTAGTTGCTTACCAGCAGGCATAGCAAACTTAACTGATGTTACATTGAGTCATACCTGCATGAAATTGAGAGGAAAATTATTTATTTTTGCAGAAATGGCAAGTATTTTTGTTATGTCTTTAATCAACTGACAAACTTGATGAAACTACAGCATAGATGAAACCTGACATGATATTGCCATTTGCAATACTAATCACACGACTACACAAATCTCAAACTATGACATCAGGAGTCCAATAGTCACATGATATCAACAACTCCTTTCTCATGTTCTTGTACACAAATTCAAATATATTAAATGAAAGTCAGATATCTTTTGTAAAACCCAGAAAGAACATATAATTCTCAACAAATTTAGTTCGAGAACAATGACCAGAAACATGTCGCTGTAGTAGCAATCTGGACAGTCAGATTCGTCAAGTAGAGAGCACATGTCAACGTGGTAGTCACATGACACAACAAAACTCGGGTAGTTGTTTCCAGAATAAATATATAAAGAATTTTATGTTCTTTTGTTTTTGTTTTTTTATTATAAACAGTATAAAAGTTTAATTTAAGATTTTTATTTTTTTTTAACATTTGAAATGGCTTATTATTGATATCACATGACTACTGGACCTATGATGTCATGAACATATGGGTTGTGAGATTTGTGTACTTGTGTGACTAGCAATGCAGATGGTGAATACGAGGTCAAATCTCATCAAAGCTGAAGTTTCATCTCGTCTGTCAGGAGAATAAAGACATAGCAACTGTAATAGTCGCAATTTCGGAGAAAATAAATAATTTTCATATCAATTTCACGCAGGTATGACTCAATATGTAACAGTTTGATAGGCCATCTGGTAAGCGGCTACTCTTTGCCACCACCATGTTGGCTTCTTTTGATGCTAGACTGGTTTTCATACCTTCCATGTAAGAAATGATACTGATATTGAGCTGTCTCTGAAATAACAAGTCAACTAGACAAATCTAATCCACTGAGCATTTTGACTGACTAATCAAATATGTTTATGGCAAGCACCCAAAATATCCACACTACAACCTCTGAATCATGTGGTTGGAACTCGATGAATATAAAACACAATCAGTTCAGTTACAATTCAGTTACATAACTGTTTCTGTCATCAAGTGGTGGCAGAAAATCCCGGATTTTTCCAATATTTCATCAATATGCAAAATTTAAGGACAGCACCTGAAGCAAGTTGAAAGGGAGAAAAATCTATTCATGTGTTAGATCACGATGTCCATCATACACAACTTTGCTGACCCAAACACAAAGGACATTTATAGAATGAGCTTATGTGATCCATGTAAGTGTACATTATAAACAGTTGTCTACTATAAAGGGATGTCTGGCAAGAAATATTATACTGTACAATTTTTGAGGCGGTACTAAATCACATCATCACTCTGCTGCTCCATGTTGGATCACATGTAATGTCAAATATATGGAAACTGGTTCTGTGCAGCAACTGATGAGACCCTACAGATACTGTATATCAGTGCTTTTCTCCAGGCAGTCTGGTTTCCTATACCTCAAATAATACTACTTTATACCATAACTGGTTCCTTCATGTGTATAAAGCATGAAATAAAATAAAGCATAATGCAGTCAAAATTGATTCAAGGTCAATTAAGGAGAGTATCTTCAAAATTTCATAATCGTGTAAAACATTATGTGTGGACTGAAAATCTCTTTCTATTTTAAATTTACTCTGACCAAATTTCTGAAATTTACCATTAAAATTAATGAAGAGTTAGACTGTCCAAAACAACTGACTGCATTATCTCCCTTGAAATATGCTTGGTTTGTTGCTGTGGGTGACATCCTAGAATAGCCAACCAGCCACTAATGATGTAATCTACTAACTGAAGTTAATTAAAAAATGATGGATTTTATGCAGCATATGGTTACAAATTGTTATCAAAAACAGAAAAAGGGCCATAAACTTTTTTCTTAAATTCTAAAAGAAAGATGCAGAAAACAGGGCTGTATGGATTAGGCTGTATGACATCAGGAAGTATTATGAACAGCTTTCAGAGCAGGCCCTACTGCTTATTTTTGTCCAAGTATATTACAAATGATCAAATCATCACAACAATTCTAAGTGCTGAAGGAAAGTATTTAGAAACATAGTTTAGGCAATTGCCTGGAGAAAATGGGTGAATGGGGTTTTTTTGGTGTTTTATGTCATGGCAACACAATTAAGTTATTAAGTGTCAGGGCAGTTTTAGTAAAGTGCCTTGCCCAAGGACACACTATGGTGGCTGACCCAGGCTGGTCCAATACTACTGTCTAAAAATTAGGATGTGATTTATTTGTTTCTTTATTATAGTGTCAATAAGATACAAGTTATGAAATATGCAGAGATTGCACTTTTGTATTTGAATAATGTTTTATTGTTAATGAATTCCAGTAATTCTTATCATTTGTTCTCTATTTTCTCTCAATCCAACAGTGAGCATACCAATTGTAGGTGTAGTAATTTCTTAAATTTGCACAAGATTACAGATAATTTTGTAACCAATTGCAAAATTCCTTACACTATCATCTGTGTTTGAGAGTTCTTTTGTTCTGGGGATACAAAACTTTCACATACCATAAGTACTTGCTTATAAGTACAGTCCAACTGCAAACAACACAGACCCTGATCTGCCATCTCATAATCAGATGGCAGATCAGAAATGTAATTTATTCCACCTATTACCGCTAACAAGCTGCATAGACCCAGCACTGCTATGCAGATCTGGGTCTATGAATGTGGCAGTTGGTTTGACTTATAAGCAAGTACATATGGTACATATTCACGTCAATCAGTACATGTGCCAACTTTTGTGAGGGTCATGCTTATCAAAACCAATTATATGTAAACAATGCAGTAGAAATTTATAGTAACAATATAGTTTTCATGTGTGGATGACATAAGAAAAAGGTTCAAAGAGAAACCTCCATATTTGACATTTAAATAGACAAATCATAAATACATGTAGGCCTTAAGTTGTGGATCCAAGATTTTCATCTATGTCAGGTTGAATTTAAAAAAGGGGTTTTTCTGCTTTCCTAAAAATAGCCATATTTCTCCATAGTGTGAAAATGGGAAAGAGACTAACGATTTCAAACCTGTCATTGCGTTCTTCTTGGATGGATTATTGAGCAAAATAACAGCTATCCCTGATGCCTCATCTTTCTCCAGGTCGACAGATCCTCCTTTGTACTTGGCAAACTCCTTCTGAAGATTTTGCCGTGTCTCGTTATAAAGACTGGCTAGAGACCTCACCACCATGTTACCATGCCTTCCTGATAGTGTAAAAACACAAAACTACATGTCTCTTATTTCATGGCAGTCAACCACATTGGGAATTTAAGAAAAACAAATTGGGGTAAATAGGGCAGAGTGTAACTTATCATGAAATCCTCTGTAAAATGTCTATGCTTTAAAGGTTAATAACATGAAAAACCAATGATCAAATATTCTAAGGCATTAAAATTTGAAAAATAGAAGATATGGCTTAAGCAAAATTGACTCAATATTACTTATATATATATATATATATATATATATATATATATATATATAACCTGTGAGTGTGTGTATATATATATATATAGAGAGAGAGAGAGAGAGAGAGAGAGAGAGAGAGATTTAATTATGCCCCCTCCCACCCCAATGATCTTACCTTAAAAGTTTACTGCACTATATTTTCACATCTTATCTATAATTCAAGTAATGAAGTCATTATATGGCTATAGAATTACAAATATGCTTAAAATCTAACACAATCCTTTAAGTTTGTTCTGAAATATATCATCAGTAACGCAGATGTCAGCTTCACGGTAACACTTAGATGTACACTTATATAGGTCAAATGATACTATACTCTAAAGAAAACTACATCACTGTAGATGAACACCAACTCTGGAACAGAATCAAATTGAATAGGTTGAGGAGATTCCTGTTATAATCAAATTTGCTGCTCCTGCATTTTCTGTGCTGTTTGTACAGTAATTATTTCCCATTTTTCTTTTCTATGTCTTTTTGAATTTATGTTTTCTGAAATCTTTATCCATGAAATTCAATAGTCTACTCCCAAAGCAGGGAATTATAAAGTGGGAATAGTTCCCTGGAAGGAACAGGTTACATAATAATTATTACAAGAAGTTCCAGGCAATTTATCAACTGTCATAGGCATATCTGTGTATGTAAGTTCTGACAAAAATGTAATTGTTACCAAACCCCTGAAAACTGATATCCAAAAATTCGATGATTTCACAGTATAATATTACAAGTGACAAATAAACTCTGATCTGGACAGTGCAATAGCCATGTTAGCACCTCTGAGGTCCCCCCTCCCCTCGCCCTCCAAGTTCTAGAGCTTACAAGTACCTGCACAAGCAGTTAGCTCATCCATTACCAGATGTTTTAAAAGTTGCCCAGCGTCCTCTAAATCTAGGACATCCTTCATGCCAACCATACTGGTCATAAAATATGTTTAATACCCAAAATAATATACAGGAGGCAGTTGTGTAATGAAAACAAATCATATTTGCATTATCTCAAACTTTTACCTTTCAATAAATTTATTTGTATATGTTTAAGGTGATTCCCATACAGCAGCCGCATATCTTCTGATCAAAAGGGAAACCGATCCGTGCCAGAGACCAATCACTCCACACCATACTGAAAAGTAAATAGAAAGAGCTAATTTTGGAAAATTAACTTTACGTACGAGGACTTTCAATGATGAGTCAAACTTTCAGTAAACAAAGTCAGTGCTATTCTCAGCAGAACATGCTTTTCAATAAAGAGAACACTGGTCAGAAAGTAAATTTTTAACCTCTATGATCATGGGGCTGAATTGTTGGTGCAGTGTTTCATAAATGAATTATAGAAGCAAGCATTTTTGAATGGAGTGTTTAATATCATTAATTCATTATTGCAAAAGATAATTTCAAAACAATGGAATATATGAATCTGTGAGTGTATAATACCAAGCCACTGATATGCAATGTTTATTGGCATATCACTCAAATATTTGACTTTCGAACTTTTATTTAAATTTTTTTAAAGTCTTTTTTCTATACAAAATTGGACCTTCTGACATCATAAAAGCCAAATGCTTGATATGAAATATTTTTTTTTCCAAGTTAATAAGATTCTGGCAATTACTGTTTCTAAAATACTCACATGTTTCTTCATTAAAATTAAACGTTTTTTATAAATATCTGCATGTGGTGATGGAAAGTTCAAACTGAGAATGGTTTTAAAGAAACAGAGATAAATCAAATCTGTAAATATAATCTTACTGACAGCAAAAATGAAATGTACTTTAAGTACTTATAGCGCAAAGTGTGTGTGTGTGTGTGTGTGTGTGTGTGTGTGATTTAGATTTTTAATGTAGCTTTAACAACTTTTCAGTCATATCACTATGATGTCAGCAGTGTGGCAGTTTATAAGTGATGTCTAACACTGGGGCATCATGCTGCAGACATGTAGCATCATGTCCCACACAGTCTCATTATCTTGACACTGTGCCAACCAGTCCTAACACTAACCTCTTAATGCTAAGAGCCTAGCGAGGCAGCTTTAAGAACCATTTTTATAAGTCTTTGGTATGACTCGGCTGTGGTTCGAACCCGCGACCTTCTGCATCCGCGGCAGATGCTCTAATCACTAGGCCACTTGAGCAGTAGCAAAAAAATGTACATCGAATTATAAAAATGTTACAAAAATAAAAGTATTGTTTGGAATTAAAAACATACAATAGGGTAGGATTAAAGTTATCCCAAATGATATGGACCTCTGACTGGGAGATAACTGACAAATAAAAGTACTGGGTTTATTAACAGCTATCTCCATACAAAAGCATTCACTAACTTTCAATGCAGGATTCACTGTATTTATAGAGTGGATGAGGCCCAAGTAAGACTGCAATCGAATGTCAAAGGACTTTTCCACTCTGATTGAGCTATATACTAATAATGCAGTTTCTGTAATATCAAAGAAAGAGACTTACAAAGTTGAGATGTATACATGATATGGGTGGTATGTATGCCATACATAAATAACTTATAAGTAAAATCCAACTGCAAACTGCATAGATTCAGATCCGACATCATGTTTTAAGGAGTAATCATTAGAATAAACAATACAGATCGTGTTCTGCTGGTGTGTTATGTGGTAATAGATCAGGGTGTATGTTGTTTGCAAACTGACTGACGTATAAGCAGGTACAGATGGTGCATACAAATTAATACTAGAATTTTGATCTACCACTACTTTTAAAGGGATTTGGCTTGCTTCATGTTTTAAAGCACCTCAACACATGAAGAGTAATATCATGCAGAAGAGTAAAGTGTGCCTTGCTGAAAGACACAAGCGATGGTAGCTGATCTGGGCTGATCTATTGGTGGGAACTGAACCCATGTCTTCGCATCAGGAGTCTGCTTTTCAACTGGGTAAATTGGTGGACACAGAACAAAATATCAATGATCAATCAAAACCATACTGACAAGATTAAAGATATTTCCAGGAAAGAGATGGTTAAAAATTTCAACTGCTGCATATTGATGATGCAGGAATGCTCTGCCTTTTGTGTGCAACACATACCTAAAAATAAACAATCTGCTTCCCAGTCAGTTTTAATTAAATATACCACTAATTAACAACAGACTATCCTGCTAACACAGCAAATTTCATATTATCACATTATTACATGTACCATGCAAAACAAAAGTCATACATGGATGGTGCCAATATGTGCATAGCAGAGATTACAGAACAATAGCATGTATCTATGTTGACAGTTCCTTTTATTTCAGTTCCTGTGAAAGGAGGTTTTCATTGCAGAATACACATCTGTCTGCTGTCACTAACAGATGTTGAAAATGTTGAAAACATGATAATTAATGCATTTGCAGCAATCAAACAGACTTCAAACAGAATTAGGTGCTTCAGAAAGCCTGTCAAAGATTGATTTAAACAGTGTTAAGTAATCTGTTCCATCTCTACTAAACACAGATCAGTCTTTTGAGCTGAAAAATGGTTTCATCTAGTTTGAACTTCATTTGACTTAGTACTTTTATCATCTTTCCATACAAATAAATATTAATATTAGATTCTATCAGTCTTGTTTGCTCATTTTTCCCTATTGCAAATTTTTACCCCCCATTTTGGGACAATGGGGGTACAGAACCTACCCTTTTAGGACATTGGGGATACAAAAAAAGCCTGTTCTGGGACAATGGGGGACCCCCCCCATTTTTGGAACTATAGCATCTGCTTACATTCCTGTTTGTCTGCACCCCTCTACTAATTTTAAAACAAAATCATCATGGATATAAAACAATGCACATAACTTAGTCATTTCATTTACCAATTAATAATTTCTAAACTGATTGTCACCATGTGTCCCTACTAATGTCATCTTCTGCATGATTCAAACCAAATGGGAGTTTCTTTACTAACATGGTGCGACAGTTGCGTAGCCAAGTCTAATTTTTTCAGACAACAATCATGAAGTAGTTTGCTGTCTTCGCTATGCTCTGAAAAATTCATAAATTTCCACAACTTCAGAGTCACATCTCTTAGAATACATGTAAACTTTGTTCAATTCTTTTTAAAACTAGACATTCCATAGGAACAGACAATAGTTTGTCAAAACATATACTGTTCTAGAAACTGGAAAAGAACTGTGAGAATTCTGTCTTTTTGTTTACAAAGGCAGAGTCCATTAGGTATGAAATGCAAACAAGATGACAACATTGCACGCCACCTGAAAACAATCAGGTTAGTAATTATGAATTAATGACTGAAATGACACAGTTTTGTGCATTATTTACATTCCTCAGGCTATTCATTTTTAAAATCAGAAGGAGTACAAAGAAATGGAGGAGTAAGCAAATACATGTACCAGTGTATCCCCCAGTGGTGCAAGACTGAGTGTCAAAAATCTCCTTGGTGTCAAAACTGGGGGTCAGACTGAGTAAAAAATAAACAACTTTGGTATCAAAACTGGGGGTCAAATTAAAAATGTGGGGGTCTCTGAGTCTGAAGCACAAATGACGGTAAAGGGAAACACTGTTAAATACTATTAACTACTATAGTGTGAACACTGTCCATGAACTAATTTAATTTCAAACCATAATAGCCAAGACATGTAATATACATATCGCTGGTATTATTAAAGTGAAAACTCAATGAATAATGATTGTGTAATGACTGAGTATTAGACTATTAGACTGAGTATTGGACTATTAGACTGAGTATTAGACCATTAGACTAAGTATTATACTGAGTATTTCATTCTTGAACTTGAAGATCATGGCAACACAATACATCCTCAAGGATAGTGGTGGGAGGGAGGCATAATGACCAAGGGTAAGAATCACAGACCAACTATGTAAGTCGTCCTCCCCGATATTTCGTAGAACTAATATTAGTACCCCTACATCATGGACGGGGCCACGACATCTTAGCTAGATATTTCGCATCTGTACATTTTAAATAGGCCTATCTGGAGGAAGTCCTATATTGTAGCACGCAGTCTATAAAAAGGCATGGAACATATCCACCGACTTTAAAAGCTTGCATCCAGTGCGAAAGATTGCAAAAGTGGATCTTTATTAGTCAACTTTCCCCACCCCCTCCCGTCCACAGCTGAAGTCAAAATAGCTGCCTAGATTATTACAGAAAAGTAGGGGCTTAGTGTACAGAGGACACCTAAAGTCACTACTTGCTAGGGTTTGGGCGAAACGGTGTCCTGTCAGTTGCAAAATAAAGTATCCATCCATTGTGATCAAATAATATTTGCTCCCTACCAAACCGTTCGTTTCGTGAGGTCAAAAATCACAGAATCTATTTTGACGCAAGTTCTTGAAAACTACTGTTAGGCCTGTCAGGTCAAGTACGCAGCTATCGGACAGATGGTGGGTCAAGGGACGCAACTCTCATAAGCTTATGTCACTAGCTTGCAGTTGTTTCCCTTAGACTAAGGTTCCATTAGTCGAAACAGAATTTTCAATAAATTGTCGGTGGAGCTTGTGCGACAATTATCCAGACCTTTAAATAATCAGAATTAAAGACCATTTTAAAAACGTTTGTATCAACTATTTCAAACACTTTAAGAGAGCAACTTGTGACAACGTAAAGTTCGAATGCATATTTAAACAATATTTCTACCCATTGCTGTCGGCTGTCGTGCTCGAGTATGACTGATATCTATGTTGATCGGATGCACGCCAATTGACAACAACGACGTAGGTATGTTTTAATGGAACTATCAAAGGCTTTTGACGGCGTGTTTCTCCAGTTTATTAAATAAAACTTGATAGCATATCGGTTAGATAATGGTGGTGTTGATTTGCTTACTAGTCATATGAGTAAAAAACGACGGTGTGCTTAGTAAGGTAGTTAAAAAGTGACTGTTTAAAAATCCTTAAGGGTGTATACTACGCCCAACCATATTTCACATAATTATTAATGACATATTTTATTCATTCAAAAACCATTTCTGTAATTATGCAAATGATTATATCTTGACTTCCAAGATTATTTTGAACAATTTTTCAGTAAATATCGCTACGATGTCTGCAGTGTGGCAGTTTATAGTGATGTTTAGCATGTAGCACGATGTCCCCACCTAGTCACATTATCCTGATCCCAGGTCGACCAGTTCTAACATTAAGCTCTTAATGCTGAGCGCCAAGCGAGGCAGCAGTAAGTAACATTTTTATAAGTCTGCGGTATGACTCGGTCGGGGATCGAACGCGCGACCTCTCGCATACTAGGCGGACGCTCAAATCACTAGGCCACAGGAGCGGTCTGAAAATAAACCCATTAAAGTGAAAATATATTGTTGATCTAGGCTAATCCAGATAAATTCCATGGCTAAGCAACTGGACAACAAAAAAAACCCCATTCAATTCGAAGCCGACCAATTGTTTTGGGGGATGCAGTAAATACGTGAAAAATCAGCAAAACTTCTAAGGGTGTAAATTTACTATTAAATTATCACATTCATTTATCAGTAATCTCCACGAAAACCTCAAAGAAATAAATGTACCGACCCGGGCTGGACGTTATCTGATACATTAGGGTAGAAAAGGCGTGTATTACTCATGTCAAATTTTAATTTTATTATCCCATGGCATGGCATTTTTGTGAAATTATTAACGCTAACAAACTCAAACAATTGCATTTCAGTGCACTCTGATTGGTAAATCAAGATGGCTCTATATTCTGGAACACTTCTAACAGAAGCAAACTCGTGTACTCTGCATATGCACTTGCCCATGCACACGGCTATTGATACCTTATTCAAGATATTAAATAATATTACCCCTCCATACCTGAATGATTTTCGAAAAGTACAAAACTTTATATATTATTTCATGTATATCAGTATGGAAGAAATGCCAGGATCAGCAAAATTTTTTTTTTAGCTCAGTCAAAATAACATAAGAATAGCTGCTACTTTCAATGGTTTTACACATTTATGCCAAAAAGACAGAATCTGCAAGGTATTACCTTGGTATCTTAGTAACTGGTATAAAGTTTCAGAACTTCTTCCTATGCAAAATTTACATATTTGCTTCAGTTTTAGCTGCTTTGAATTATTAATAGATTTTAGTCCCCTGAACAGTAAAGTTAATTATGTAATATTATGCCTGTAAAAACTCTTTGACAAAGCATATGATGATGATGCACACATACATATATATTGGAGGTGGGTGGGTTCAATCTGTAATGTATACAGACATATGCATCCATGCGTGTCTGTACATCAGAAGGTTGGTTAGAAGCATGCCCCCCCCCCCCCAACCATCAGGTTGAACAAAAATTGTATGTCTGTATTCGTATATGTGCTTTGTTAAGTCCTGTGGAATTATTTGTTAGTGTGTGTACTATTGTATTGATCTGAATAAATGTTTCTAATTTGTCTGTGTATGTACTCTTTTTAAGTCTTATACAGCTGTGTGTAAATGTATGTACTATTGTATTAATTGCTAAGAATCCACGTTTGTAACTTGTTTTATGTGTAAATAGTCCCGGACATTCAAGTTTTAAAGAGTCGGTAGTATAATCTTAGCACACCTTGTGTTTCATATATTCTAAGTGTAAACAGTGATTGTAAATAAAGGTTGCTATATTCATATGCTGTTTAGTTGCAAAAAAACAAAAAAAACCCCAAAAAAAACAAAAACAAAAAAAAAACAACTTGTCTCAATTATAATAAAATACTTGAAAAATTGTTTATATTAGCTTTTTAATGCTTGCGTGTAGTTTAGGCGACTGGACATTGAATACCTGTGTGCAAGGCTGGTCCTTTCTGGCTGGTCCAATGGTCGGATTCCTATATTTGCACCATTTCAGTAGACTGAGTCACCGTGGCACCTTCAGAATGACCATTTTATGGTTAGCCAAGTTTGTCGAACATATAGGTACACCCACCCCGGGATCCTGTCCACCAATAAATGTAGTCACTAAATCATAAAATTTAAATATATGCACACATGTTTAGATTGATCACAAGTTCATATATGTGGCTTTCTTGCTGCTTGGAGGTCTTAGTGTGCAAGTATATCTGACAAAGGTTTCATAAAGTTTGGACATATTGACAGAGAACAGTATTTAGCACATCTTATCTACGATGATGAAAGCCCAGTTGCTTACAAAAATATTATTCAATTGTGGGAATAAATATGATGGGACAAAATAAACATGACACTCTAAATGAAAGGAATGGTCGACCGAACAATTTACCTACACATTAGGCCTACGCTAGCTTCATCGCAGACAGAGGCCAGGCTTTCTGGTGTCAGTTTTTTGCCAAGGTACTTCTTTGCCGCGCCAGACAAAACTACCTCAGGCAAAGGGTTGCTCATCTTCCCTGTTCCGGCGCTTGCATGCGCCAGGCATCTGGCGTATCTAGCTTGCCAGCCTAGGCCGCTATTCTGGCACTTGACTCTGCGGACCACACTGTCTCAGCTGGTTGGGCAACTTGCTTCAGGTCAAGTGGTTCTCCAATGTCCATGGACGGCACTAATGGCTTATTACCGTTTATGTAAGCTTTGCATTATGTTTGGCCGTCCGCAGCTCTACACAGATCCTAATATAAATGTAGACCCTAAGGAAAAATGTAGCCAAGCCAATCATGTGCTCTGCTGAGAAAACTTCCATTCATCCAACGCAGAAATTGTGCATCATGCTAATATAATCTCTTATTCAACTCTTGGTCTGCAAGAACATGGCCTAGTCTATCAAACGTTAGAGTTCTACACCTGATCTCTATAACTTGCATCATGAGCTAAATTGAGTATATTGTAATAATGGGTTTAATGTGTAATTTTTAAAAAAGTCCTAAATTCCTCAAAAATGTCACACAACGTAATAGTATCCTTCATGAACATAATAGTAATTTAGAATTCTGAGTGGTTGAATATTTAAAGACATCAAAAACGTATCGAATTTCGCCTTTCAATATTTCTATATTGTTCAGCAATACGTATTATTTTCGTCTATTGACGGGACAACTGTTCCATTAATATATTCAAAACTGTCCCTGCATTCACAAGTATAAATGTCGTTTCCCGGATATGCAGGTGTTATTACTCCTCTGTACGAGCCTTGTTGCAGAGCAACAGCTCGCTTTACGTTTACAGTGCTTTGCGGCAATGTTCACGCAAATTTGTAGCGTCTCTGTACATTCGTCATCACTAAAACATTTAACCAGCTGCTCTATAAGTTATCCCTGAACTAAAAATATATCAGTACCAAACATATCGTCTATTATTTCCTTTCCTTCTTTCATCAGCTACGAAATCTTTGCTGGTTGATATGTATTTCTCGTCGATGTTCGGTATGATATTTATCCCATCATTTGGATCGTTATTTAAAAGTGCCTTAACAAAAGATTGATGTTTTAACCGGACCAGCAATCATTGAACAAATATACGACAGATGTTCATGGAGTTAAAATGATAAAATCTTCTACTGTGGATACCACAGATGTCGCATTTGTCTGGCTTAATTCTTCCATATACTAGTTTTAAAAATGTAATTATCGCATCGAAAAATATTTTAATGTGTACCTTGTATATTATCGATTTCAAACTATTGTAGGTTGATTTTAGTTATTAATAGATCTCTGATGGAACATTTTTAGCGGTCTCTGATGCAACGTTATTAGCGGTTGTTGAACGTTTTTATCGGTTTATTATGTTTAGCATAGTGAGGTACACTCTGCATCCCCTATGGTGGATACTTTGTATCTATTTTCTGCATTAACATTTCTGGAACACTATGGTAATATGATACGCTCAAACTCGCAACACATACTATAGTGACCCTCGAACTGATGCAACTAGCATTTAAGTTTTCCAGCTAAACTTTTCTCGGCATTGCATTTATCAAGTTGTTAACACTGAAACGTAATTAATTAACTAATTAAGTTACTGGTGAATTAAAAAAGTATACTTTTACCAAAGTATTTTCTTATTTTATGTCTATTTACCTGTGATTACAGAGATTTTGAAAAATCTCTTATTTAAATATTATATTATCTTCTATCTCTCTATATTCATCTCTGGAAGTGAGGTGCACTGTTTACCTTTCGGGTAACCTAACCGAACAGGGCGATAAAGGTATAAGGTGCTAATCACCAAATTGAAATATAATTAGCATGTCAACATGTTTTTCACTCCTTAAGCCAGCTATTTTAATAGGAATAATGTAGTTTCTGTCCATACATCTACCACCACCTTCTGATAGTTCATATACATTTATGGATACATCAAATCATTTCAACTCGATTGTTATGTACCAGACATCATTGAAAACACATGTATGTAATCTGTATTGTGACGGCATATCTGCATGGTCACCTGGTACATTTAACAAATCCCAGAGCATACGAGAAACACACTGCATCCATTTTTTAAAAACATTTCTGCAAGCCTTTTTCTTCTTAACCCCTTCTGGCAAATCTGTGTATGAGCCTCCACTGCACGCTTGACACTTACGTGTGCAATATTAAATACCCTAAAAAAAATACATCATCCACTTTCACTTACAATGTAGCAGCAGGCAAGGTGAACCCTACAAATTGGTTTCGAGCAAGTTTTTCATAAAATAAAGGTTCCTACAGAGGCTGAAAAATAAGGTCAATAACGCTAAACCGAACCTCCTAACTTTTATTATTACCGTATAGTTTGAAAAACGAATAATAAATCGTTTGGGTTAGCTCATTTTTGTTATTTTATTTTTGACTTTTTGTATTTTATGTTATAGTGCGTTTAGTTTACTCGGCGGGTCACTCAATTTTTGTCATTCACCTTGCCTGCTGCTGTAAATTAAATAGTCAGTATAAATATTATTAATATGGTTGTCATCGGAGAACCTCATTCAGTTAGATTAGCACGAGAACGACTAGAAGCAATTAAAAAATATTTACCTATCCGTGATGCTGTCAAACGACAATTACAAGAACGACAAGAATCTCATGTTGAATTTGAAGAGGATACAAAACAATTATTTAAACCTATTACCGAGACCACTAAACCTCTTCTTCCTGTTTTAGAGAAAACCGCTGAGGCAACTGGAAAAATAGCAGAGCGAACAAAACAGACAAAAAGACTTTTACGTGGACTTCCAGCTGAAATTGCTGCTGCTCAACCAATACCTGTAGTCGCTGAAGCATCAGCTCCTAAACAAGATAAGGTTGTAATTAGTACTACTGCTGAATTGGAAGATAAATTTACTGTAGATGCTGTTAAAACAATTAGGGGGATTGATACCGCAAATCTATTAGCTGTGCTTGCTTTTACTGGTTTTAGTCGGAGAGAAAAATTAATGAAACCTGAAAACGTTAAAGATATTAGAAACCGTGATCAGTGGTATAAAACAATATATCGCATAAACATGAATTTTGAAAAAATTAAATCTGATGATCCAGAATATCGAGATTATATAAATAAAATTAATAGTTTAGCTAAAATGCAGGAAGAAAGAGATAGAAAGGAGAAAGAAAGCAAGATACAGGCGAAAGTAGAGAAGAGAAAAGCAAGAGAAGTAGCAGCAGCAAGACCAAAACGAAAATATATAAGAAGAAAAAAACCAGCTCCTGAAACAACATCGGAATTACAACCTGCTCCTGAAACAACATCGGAATGAATCACAACCATCATTATCATTACCACCGCCATTAAGATCATCACCACCAATGACAAGGGCAGCGGCAAAAAGAATACAAGAAAGAAAAGAATCAGCATGGTCGCCAGTCTCACAGAAAATTCTGGAAGAACAACAACAACAACGAGAAAAAATAATTGAAAAAGAGCTTGATAGAATATTATTTAAAAAAAATATAAGAGAGAAATTTAGAGCGAGGGGGGATATTTATGGTATAAACCTAATGAATAAAGAAATATTAAATATTAAAAATAATTTAATAAAAAGAGGATTATTTTCAGAACATCTTAATGAATATATTGATGTTCATGAACCTTTACATGTAATAGAAGAAAGATTAGAAAAACTAAGGGAAGAGGGATATTATGATAAAGAAGGAAGTGGTCTCTCTATCGGAGGTGATTTTACTCTATGTCCTAATAACGTTATCTCTGACGTTGAACGTCTGGAGATTCTCATCGGAGGAAAACGAGCTGGTAATAATTCTCCAGAAATAATTAATGAAGCGGCCGATATTTGCAGACGGTTATTTACTGGCGGTATCATGGACGTTGATGTTTATCAGTCTCTTATTAATGAAATTGCCGATGACTACTACAGTGACTGAGTACGTAATTAAATACAATTACTATAATAAAATGATCGTACATAGTATTCAACGTGGACCAACTATGGTCAGGGTAATAAATTTACGATTACCAGTATACAAGACAACCTACGGAGATGGACTAGGTGATGTTGTTCAGGGTCTATTTAGAAGGATAGCACCAAAAGCAATACCGATCGCAAAGCAACTGGGTATGAAAGCTATTGATGTTGTTCGTGAAAAAGGTATTGGTGCTATGGGTAATGTTGCTGGTAAAGCATTTTCAGCTATCAAAGATAGACTAGCACGATTAATACGACGAAAACCTCAACCTGTAAAATTACCTAGTACTGAAGTAATGCCTGCAAATGTCAGTAAAATAATAAATCAAGTTGCTAATCAAAAACTAGCGGAGTTGGCTGATGTACCAATGTCAGAAAAAGAAAAAATATAACCGCTAGTCTGATAGCAGGAAGTGGTCTCACTTCCCGAAGTGGTCTTCGTTTTAGACGATAATAATTATAATAAAGATGTTTAAGCGTATATCTGATCCAGCATTTGACATGGACGCACCAGTACTTAAAGATGAGTCTGTGCGTGATTATCAATATTATTCTTATGACGCTCGAATTCCAGATCAGCGTGGACGAATTGAACTACAAGTTCAGGATACAAGTAGGTATTTCCTACCCGCTGAGGCTTTTATTGAGGTTGAAGGTGAAATTTTAAATAACGCTGCTCCTGCAGCACCAGTAGCATATGGAGACGATGTTAATGTCGGTTTTGTTAATAATGGTATTATGGCGTTATTTGATAGTGCTACGTATATGATTGATGGTAAAAATATTGAATCAATTCAGAAGGACGTTGATGTTGCTACAACGATATTAGGCCTTGCAAGATACAGCGACGATTATTCAAGATCGGCTGGCCCGTCAATGATGTTTGCAAAGGATACAACTGATTCTCCAGAGTATCGACAATATGAAATAGGGCGCCCACAAAACCATGCCAGAAACGCCAATGCTGATGTACAAAGTATGATTATTAATGTAGATCCAGATTTTAACTTGGGATTTAGATCACGTCGAGCAATGTTGCGTGGTGGAAGAAGAGCATTTTCATGTGCCATTCCACTATCACATATCTTTGGATTCTGTAGAAATGTCAGAAAAGTCATTTTCGGAGCTAAGCATACAGTTGTACTTGTACGAAAAGCAACTGACAACGATGCATTATGGCGATCCGCTGGTGATGCTGGTAGAGTAATTCTGACAAAACTTTCATTATGGATGCCAGTGATGACTCCATCAATATCTGAAGAAGATCGGTTACTTGCTTTTATGAATCAAGGTGGTAAATCAGCATTATCATGGTTGACAATGACCACAGATGCTATCCAGAGTAATATTGATGGTTTATTTACGTGGCAGATAGCATCACAACAAGGTGTGTCTGCACCACGGCATATTTTTATTGCATTACAGAATAATGCACGGGTGGATAATCAACTACGTAGTATTATGATGTTTGACAATCTTGGTGTTTCTGAAGTGTCTCTGAGGATAAATGGACATCAAGAACCATCTGAGGATATTTTATTGAATTTTGATCAAAATCATGTAGCACGTGTATATCATCGTCTAATGACGTTCATGGGTCGTGATCAAAATATTGATACTGGTTTACAAATATCACAATTGGATTTTACAACCTTATATCCGATTTATTACTTTTCGTTCGAACATTTGGATTTAACCAGACAGTCAGTAGTTGATATACACTTTCGAGCTCGCGTGCTGAAGCCAGTAGGAGTAGCAGGACCACCAGTAGTAGAAGGTATTGACAATTACAGGGCAATTGCTGTTATACTCAGCGATAAATCGATGTTACTTGAAGGTGCTGGTGGACGAATGAGAGTCGTTGATGCGCCAGTAGAAAACATGTAATTAGATCGTTTATGAATATTATAATGTCGTATAATCACGTTAGTGTTAGTCTGACTCCTGGTCAGATTAAAAGGATACAATCAGCATCAAAAATAACTGTGGATTAAAAATATCGCTAAAGAAAGATCAGATGAGCGGTTCAAATAAATTATCTCTTACAGAACGTCAGCTCGGGCATTTCAATGAAGCCAAAAAATCAAATAAAGGTATAAAACTTAATCTTTCTGCGGGTGCTATTAAAGATATTATTAAGACGGGTGGTATATTTCCACTTCTTGCTGCTATACCAGCATTAATAGCCGCTGCAGCCCCAGCTGTTGCAAAAGCAGCTGCATTAGGCGCTGTTGGAACCGCTGCTGGAATGGCATTAAAGAAAGCAACAGGAAAGGGAATCAAAAAAAAAAGGGAAGGGGTCTAAGATTACCAGGGACTCCACATTCATGGTACGGAAAAGGCCTAAGATTACCAGGGACAGTTTACTGATATCTCCTATGTCCAATTTTGATTTACTAGATGCTGCTAAAAAATTAAAATTAAAAAATTTTAGAGGAGTTTTCATGCGCGATCAATTACCAAAACAACCAAATAATATTGAAACAGGTATTATTAATCTCGATGAAAATTCTGGTCCAGGCACGCATTGGGTCGGATATGCAATTGATCCACGTGGAATTATTTATTTTGATTCATATGGACTAGCTCCACCAAAAGAATTCTTAAAGTATATTAGCGGCTATCAAAGTACTCCAATATGGTATTCAACGTTACCAACACAAACATTAACTGATCCACCAATATGTGGTCGAGAAGTACTTAACGTACTTGATGCTATTTCAAAATCAACAAAACCACCCCACAAAGTTGTACATGAATATACTACGACGTCACATTTAAACAGACATTAGTAATATAATGGTGGATATTTATGGAAGATCTTCTCGTGGTAAAGGTCATCAGCAAGCTGATTTATCTAAATACGCAACTCTCGATCAGCTCAGAAATGAAATTGATGATTTATTAAACATAACCAGTGTGGATCAAAATGAAGTAGTTGTTTTTCAGGATAAGGAAGGACGATTAAAAACTAGTAATATACAACTTCCAGATGTACTTATACGAGTTCCTAATGCGGTTGTTAATATATAGTTACTTTTACTGATCAGGGTAAAATACAAGATTCCGGTACGTCAGTTAACGATTATATTAAGAAAGCTGGTGATTCATTTACAGGTTCAATTATTATGAATCAAAACAAAATTACAGGTCTTGGAAATCCAACCGAAGTTGCGGACGCTGCAACAAAGAAATATGTCGACGATCAAGAATCTAAGTACGTATTGGTCAACGGCGGTATAATGCGTGCATTTCTCAACATGAATAATAATGGTATTAATAATCTTAGAACACCAGAATATGATTTTGATGCTGCAACGAAAAAGTATGTTGATGATAAGGAAATTCCTGTAACAACTTCGCTAGCTACAATTAATGATGGAATTGCTGCATTTAAAACTGATTATATTAATCACGTACAAACTTTTTTAAATTTTCGTAGAAATGTAAACAAATCCATTAAAGAATTTTTTGGTGATCCACCAACCGTTGACATAAAACTAGCCGACGTTAACACGAAACTCAATGATATTGTCAGTGGAATACCTAGTATTGTTCAAAAAACTAATCTAATTAAAATTCCACACGGACAAATTAAAAATATCGTATATACAGTAGCATCAGGATCATCAACATGGACACCACAAAATAACACACTTGAACATACTGCAGAAGTAACTGGGTTATTCAGGTTATCTATATACGGTTCGGAAATTAATGCTGCCACTTCATTATCACCGAATGAATATCTTAATCCTCTATTGGTGATGCTAACCAAGAACATCAAAGAAATCTTTACTCTGATATCAACAGAAATACCTCCGAGACGTTACTGGTGGTGCCTAGAATTCGTATCTGAAACTTAATTAAATGACGTTGTTAGTATAATGGATCAAACTCAGTCTCGCATCGACGTTCAACGTTATAGATGCAATCAGGTATATGAGCGTCTCACTAAACTAAATAATTTTATCGACTATTATAACACGAAAATAAAAAAATACAAAAGACGTATAATTGTCATCGATGTAGTTGTTTACTCGGTTTCTGCTGTTATTACTGGAACAGGATTATTATTATCAATGTTGACGATGACAGCACCTACTGTTATAACCATTATTGTTTCAGCATCAACGACTATTGCTGGTGTTCTCGGTATTATAGCCAAAAAGATAGATACCTGTACAAATGCTAAATTGCACGATTATATGATTAATTACATACAGTGGCAGAGGCATGTTCTAAATTATCTTTGTATATTTCTTCGTGTATTAGTGATGGTGAAATATCCGATACTGAATTTGCTATGATTATGAAAACCTATGATGACGCTTTTAAGGTGATCGCTAATGATTTTAATGAATTAAATAATAATGATAATAATAATGACAGACAGGGAGTTACTTCAGCAGATCGTTATTAATACGACTCCGTCAAAAACTACTATGATATCGTTAAGTTCGACCAATCCTGAGTTTAGTGTCAATTTTCCAACATCAATTCCTGCAAAAGAGATAGCATTAGCACAGTTACGGGTTTATTATAGCTGGCCAAATATTAGATCAAAACCATTTGGTGGACTACATCCAAATAATTCATTAGTGTTTGCAAACAAAAATAAGCCTGATGGAACTCCTGATTGGCAAGTAGTTGCTATTCCAACGGGCAGTTATCAAATAGAACAGATTAATGATGAATTCCAACGCAGAATTAAATCTATTACAGGAAAAGAATCAAAAATAGCAATTACTGTCTACGAACCGACATTATCTGCGGTTATTGAAATAAATTCCCCTGATTATTCCGTAGATATTTATCAAAGTTCGATTAGATCAGTATTAGGTTGGCCTGAAGATCCACCGGTTTATCAAGGACCACCAGAACCACAGAGATTCGACTTCGTCATAGATGTTGAAAATTTATACAACTTCCAGAATATCGAAAAACTTATCCGTTTATAGAGACTCCGGATGCTTATCGTGGTTATGCACAGCATACTCATTATATAGATTTCGTTCGGGGTAAAGGTACAACAAGAATAGCAACAATTAATGTTGAAGAAATTAACTCAAAATCAAGACCAATTAAATCTGAACACGGACGTATACTTAATGATCTAAGAAATTTATTTTCTAGCATTAGCACTTCCTACAACGATGACTTAAAAAATCAGATAATTGAGACAATACAACATTTGAATCAGGTTGCATCAGACTTAGAATATGTAAATAAGGCTATCGTTGACAGAGAAAAAACATTAAACGCACCGGCAGATAGATTTCATAGTACTTATATAGTTAATGAAGATGATCCTATTCAGCGTGTAAGCTATAAACGCTTATTTAAAACAGTATTTCTTAAATATTATGGAATCACAGAAGAACAGCTACCAACATTTATAATTCCTGGATTTAACTCTGAAGAGCTAAAGAAGTCAGTTAATGATCTTATTGATGAACAATTTAAAAGAATATGTGATTCATGGAAAAAATTAATACCTACACCAACTATTCTAAGACATAATAATGATCCACATGGTGGAGGTCGCCATATCTCACCTGATATTGTTAATATAACATCTACGATCGCGGTCAATCTAGTATGTGACGTAATTGATGACAGTTATCAAGTAGATCTTTCAAAATCTAACCAGGTCCAACAGGGGTATATACTATATACATTCAGTCCTAAAGACCCGCCAGGTTGGTTAATTGTATCTGAACCAATTAACCCCGTGTACCTGCGAGTTCATAATCCATTTCTGACAAGAATAAATTTCAAACTCACCGACCAGGCAGGAAACATTTTGGATCTAAGACAAGAATCTCTTAATATTAATTTGTATATACGCTCGTAGAACGTCTGATTATTTAATCGGGGGGTAAAAAAATAATCTGATTAGTAAATACATGAATAATAATCAATTTCTATGATTAAAGTAATTGTATATATAATAAAGCGAGATATCTCGGCTATCTCTCTCTGCGGAGTAAATTGAACGATTATTTCCCTTACTACTACGTCGTTACCTGTACAAACCCAGTTGTATATACGTGTATAGCGTATTAGTCCGTCTGTCTGTTACATTAACGAACTATAACTTATATGTGTAATTATTTTATGAATTTTGAAAAACTGAAGTACAATTCTACATTCTATTAGTAATACAAGTTCTGTGAGATAGCGCAAATATATTATATATACTTAAATTTAACTATATTATTGATAAGAGAGCAGTGGCCGAAATGGTAAGACGGTTGGACGTAGATCGAAGTTGTGCAGACTCTCGTGTGTTCGAGTCTCCAAAAATGCTAAAGATATTATCTTGCATTTGGCGACTGATGCTATTTAATTGGGGAACCCGGAGAATTTCCTCGATATCCACAACAGACAAAATACACTCTCCTATCATACACCCTTGAGGGGTGTACCTTTTACACTCCCGGGGTTTTGTATGGGGAGAGAGTGTACAAAATCTGTTGGACGTAGACAAGATTCCCCCGTCATCACCATTTGTATATATTTCATGTTCATACAATCATATGTCATTAGGATAAGTTTATGTTTGTGCCGTCTGCAAAAATCAAAATCATCACCATTTGTATATATTCATGTTCATATAATCATAATCATCTGTATATAATCATCACCATTTGTATATATTCATAATCATACAATCATAAGCATCTGTATACAATCATAATCATCTGTATATAATCATCACCATTTGTATATATTCATAATCATAATCATCCTCAAAACAGTCCCCTAACCTTCTGATCCTGCTAAGATGTCATATGGCAACTTAGAGGTTCACATGGGGTTATGGGGACTACATTTTTTTAAAAATAATTATTCAGAGACTGATATTATTTTTTTATTTTAAAGAAATAATTATTATATAATGAACCAAGAAAACATTAATAATATTATTTCTGCTATTAAAAAATTAAAACATAACGGAATAAATCTCTCTGATAATCTCGATCCTGAAAAAATATTATGCGATTATGAAATATTAAAACAAAGAAAAATTGACAATAAATACACATTACCATCCAATTATTAATTCGTAAAATCAATTTATCAGTCTATGTTAGAATCCTTGGCGGTGGTAAATGAAAAGCAGGTAAAACTATTTGCGCCTTTTGCACGTTCGATCGAAAATATCAGATCCGAACTATCTCGTGAATATGAGAAAAAGAAGATCGTGGATAATCGTGTAATGCAGTTAAGAAAAATTATGTTATTTGATTCTGTCAAAAGAGAGTGACACTGAGAGCAGCGACGGTGAAGGTACCCATGGCAAAATATAGAGTCAAACTATATACAATTTATTTATTAGTAAGACAGAGTTAGATATATTCAAATATAATCTTCTGATCGTATTTTATTGAATATGCTGATCTAGTAATATTATCTGCAACATCACGTACTGATTGTGAATTTATGCTAAAATATTTTCCAGCCGCATACATTGAGGGAAAAGTTATTTTTTCACTTGTCTGTATATTCATGGATTTAATAGCTCTTCTTGCAAACTTTTTACATTTTCCAGTATTTCCACGTGCAGCATTATGACTAGGTGTAATTGCCTGCAGGTTAGATAACCTATTATTTTTGGGATTTCCATCAATGTGATCAAGTACAAGTCCATTTTCAACTACTCCATGAAAACATTCAAATACGAATCTACTTGATAAGTATTTTTTTCCCTTAGCGACACCAAATCTAAAATAACCTTTATTATCAAGCCCACCAACAGGTTTCTTTAATCTGCAGTTTCTGATTACACCATCTCGGGATGCTTCGTAATTTGTATATACTGGATGTTTCACAAATTCGTTTTGCTCCATTTATATATAATATTATTTGTTTAAATCATTATTCTGAAATCTAACCAGATAATCTTCTTCTGTCTTTATAGGAGATTTACCTGACGTCAAAGTATTATTTTTTTTATCATAATATCGTTTTAGTTCCCTGTATTTTTTTCCGCCACATCTTAGACACAATTGAGTTTTTCCTCTGACTCCAACACCACACTGAATACACGGTATTGGTCCTGTACTTCCATTTTTGAAACTTTGTGCATGATATCCGCAGTATTTGTTCACACACGATTTATTACAAAGAGAAGTATATCCAATTCTGAGCCAAGCACATTTGTTTTTTGTTTCAATCATTATATATATACTAAAATTTTAATTTAAATACTTGTTTTAATTATATGGAGGAATTATCCATGATTGAAACTAAAAAAGCCAGATTTGATTTTGACAGACTATCAGAATATAAATTTAGTACTTTGATGCAAGATCTAGCTTTAACAAATGAGGATGTAACCGATCGTATTCGTGAAGCAAAAAATGAATTTCGTGACGATGGCGCTGTTCATGTATGGTCAACATTCAGAGTTCGAAATGTTACTAATATGATGAATGACAAACGAGGAAAAGTAATTATTAATCACCTTGATGATCAAAAATATTTTATTTTAATAAAATTTATTGTAAATACAGAAGAAGATATTTGGATTATTCGTGATAAGCGCGATCCAGTCCGTGTGCAGTCAGGAAATAATATTGTTCTCTTAAATAATAAATCTAAGCCCGGAATACTGACTGGTATTGATAAGATATATTATCAACGTGCATATACAGTTACTGCAGTTGTATATGCAATATATCCGCTTAATAATAAACCTGACGTCGGGGATCTAAAGCCTATGAAACTGTCAGAGTCAAGAATAAACTGTGTAGCTGAACGAGTTACAGAACATTTTACAAACGCGATACGTGGTAATGGTTTAACAGATTTACGACGTAAAAAAATAAATACTTGGGCAGAATCAGTTAAAGATACCGGAGCGTCTATCAAAGATGTCGCTGAATCTAGAAAAGAAATTAAGATTTCCAATAACAGTAAAGACGTTAACCGGAGAGATTTTATATAAACCAAAATACACAAAAAATGGAGCTCCAATAGATATTATTGATCATAATTCGCACGCATGGACCTCAGCAGTGACAATATTTCCACGAGATAGAGCGGTTAAATTTTATGATGGTCATATATTTGATTTTATCAAAAATATCAGTAAAAGTGACCCTGTGTCCGTTTGGTTATTTCAAAGTTCAGAATATGATCATTACGATCAGTTTGTACGGCCTAATGGTGATATTTACCGTACAGAATCTCTTAATGTAGAAATGGAAAATCTTGCGCTGAAATATACTTCAGACGATATCAAAGTTGGACAATTATTAAATAATTGTTTTACAGTTCATCCGTAGCAGCTCATTTCGCTCAGGAGAAAAATTTATGGAAACCAACACGATCGGAATTTCTTGAAGATGTCAAGAAAAGCTGTGTAGAATATGGACACAGAGGATTATGGAATACTAAATATAAGTGTAATGACGTTATATCTGTTGATATGGTAGCGTGTTATCCCGGGAGTTTTCTTGGATATGGGGAATGTTCTGAATATTTTAAGAGATTCGGACATCCATCACACGAGATGACCAGGGTTGCGATAAACGGACATTTACCAGATTTTGATTTAACCGGATTTGCTCATGTAGAATCATTCGAGTTTGCAGAAAATCTCCATCCGATTACTTATGCTTGGTTTGGAAGACATTTTTCAGAAAAATGTTGGGTTCCAATAGTACTATTGCGATATATGTTTGATGTTGGAATTTTAACATTATTGAAGGTGAGTGAGGCAATTATATCATATAGTCCACAGAAGCAAGTTTGGTTACCAGAACCAAATAGATTTAATATTGATGATGCCAGGAAAGAATTACCTAATCTTAATGAAGATGACATTATTAAAATTACTAATAATATACGTAAATGCAGAGACGAGCACGATGAAAAACTTGCAAAAGATCTTGGTAGAAAGATAATTGGTAAATTTACTCAAGGAGGAGCCTATGATCATAAAAGACACTGTACAAGATTAATTATGGACGATGCCGAACTCGATTTTATAATAGCTGATACAACAGAAAAAAACATATTTATAAATCGGAGTAATGCTTATTTGTCAGACAGAACCAAACTAGGTACAATTGTGAGTTATCTTGAGGGTGACTCACCACAATTTACTCATTTAAGATCATCTATGTTGGCATATGTTTCTATAAATCTACTGTCTATGATAAATAGATTTCCTCGTGATGCTGTCAGAGTCGCAACGGATTCGTTCTACATAAATAAAAAATATGCGGATTTATTAAAACCGCTACTTGGTAATGGTGAATGGAGATCATGGAGAATAAAACAGGAAAATATACTTAGCTATTCTGAATCTGCCGACGTTGAAATTAAGGAAATATATCACAAAAATAATAAAATATCAAAGTCATCAGCACCATCTGTATACGATCCTGTAGCTAGACATAAATCCATCTATCTTAATGGGTGTGGAGGGTCAGGTAAAACAACTCGTGTGATTAAATTATTCATGAATAATAATTCGGATATAATTGTTTTGACACCGACACATAAACTCGCCAGAGAAATAAAAGAACGAGGAGTAAAATCGTGTACTTATCATAGTTTCTTTAGATGGTGCGGAGACACATGGACTCCTGAGCGAATGGGTGAGAAATATATACCTAAATATATTATCTGGGACGAGATATGCACGGTGTCGTTAGAAATATTAAAAACATTTCTTGAATGGCTATTGACGAAGAATACTGCTATAATAATGTGCGGTGATCATGGTCAACCACCACCTTTTATTGGACAGTCTCCACATGAATGGCTGAAGAATAACGTAGATTATTATGAAGAAATAAATGAGCTATTGATGAACCGCTGAAGGAATTTAAAAGGTTAATTAGACTACAACCAGACAGAGTACAATGTGAAATAATGCGAGGAGTAATTCCAGAGACTTCTATGAATGATTTTCTAAATTTATGGAATCCCACTGATTTAATAGTTGCAAGTAGAAAGATAGTTCGTGATGAACTACAGGATAAATTATTTCTGTTACATAAAGAAAAGTTTCCAGATCTACCAGTACCATTATGTTATCGCCCAGCAGATACTCGACGACAGAATATTGATGTTGAAATTCCTGGTGCCTTGGTTCCACCAAGGATACAGAATCTTGTCTTGAATGATATTATTTTAGTCGATATTAATGTCGTTGAGAATGCGCTGAATATGAATAAATCGCCGTGGACGTTAGGATACGCTATAACTATTCACTCATCACAGGGGTTAACTATTTCTGATACAAATATTTGGATTATAGATGATCGGATTGAATGGTCGAATTTAGTCTATCTCGCAGTTTCTAGAGTCAGAAGAATATCTCAACTACATAGGGTTATCATGAATTTTACAGATAATAATGATCAGACTGTTAATAATGACGTAATAAGAAAAAAACTATCTGGTTATAAGCAATGTGACAAAAAAAAAATAATCGTGATTTTGATATTGATGTTGAATTTATTATAAAACTAAAAACACAACAGAATAATAATTGTGCAAGTTGTAACTGTAATATGTTATGGCAATATTCGAATAATAATCCAAGACAATTTACCGTAGATAGAATTAATAGTGATCTTGGTCATATACGTGATAATGTGATGCTGACCTGTCTTGAGTGTAATCGACGTAGAGGTTCTGGTTATGTAATTGTATGTGGTGGTAATTGCGTATCCTCAGGAATTACTTGTAATTGTTCACGTACAAATCCACGCTGAGGGGCGGTAGAATCTAGTCTGTATATTGGAGGTCTACCAGTGGATCTAACCACGCTAGAAATTTTATGTGTAGTCACGCTCCAGATAGGATCGGTTGTTCTTTTTTTACCGCCTTCAAGTTCGCCAGGTTCATATAAATATCTAACTGTAACATTACCTAATACTGGTTGAGGTTGATGTCTATCATCACTGCGGGGTATATATTTTTTTGTGATCGCATTAAAAGGTTTCATGGAAGTTGAACGAGTAATTTCATTATTTAATGCAGCTATCACACTTGGTAACCTCGCAACCCATTAACGAGATCGCTCACCGGATTTAAAGTCAGTAGATATTTCTTTTGCGTATTGATATCCAAATAACCGCTCAGCAAGTGTTCGATTAAATCGTTCAACAATTGCCTGATCACGATGAATTTCAGTATGTCCTCGTCTGATTTTAGCGTTATGTTTTTTAATCACCGATAATACTATTCCAAGAAATTCTTTGCCAGGATCAACCTGTAATAACTGTGGCCATCTCAAAGGTCCTCGCTGATAAATTCGTTCAAACGCAGATGTAACTTCAGACGCTGTCTTTGTTGATAATGGTTCCGCTTCTTTATATCTACTTGCAACGTCAACGACAGTTAATGCGTATTTGTATGTGCGTGATTGACGTTTACCAATTTTAATGGTATCGTGTGGTAAAAATAAAATATCTGCTTGATGAACCTCATTAGGGACGCTGACATCAAAATGTGCATATTGAATTTTTTTACGTGGTGGTAGATAAATTTGCCATATTGCCTGTCGTGTTAACCACGCTGCAGCAACAGAACGTGAGACTTTTGCTGCTTCAGATAATTTAGTAATAGCTGATCTGCCTTTCCAATATCCTTTTGGGCTATAATAAATGGATTCCATTATAATATTTATATAATTAATTACCAGCCCCTAACATTATTTTACTTTTCATGGCAGATTTTACTAGAAAACTAGCTAATTTATCTCTGACAGATTTATTAGGTATAGAATTTAATGCATTAATCAATTTTACATCTGCGAGATGCCTTTGTTGTAAATCTTTACTTTTATACGCAACATCATGAACATGACACGCTTTATCTATCTTATTTACTGGATGCTCTCCTGGTCTTGGTTGATCTTGATTATCAAGTCGGATATCAAGTCGAGTTCCAGGACCGCAATAATTATATCCTGGTAAGTGTTTTTCCCCCGGATATTTAGCCCACGGAGTTCCTGGTAATTTTCCTAATAAAGCGGCTATATCTCCACCTGTCTTTGTTTTAACAAATTTGTATTTTTTGGTACCACATTTTACACATTTGCCCGTCAGAGCACGTCGTTTATTTTTTGTTGTTATTGTAGTTAGTTCAGCAGTGGGTGTAGATGCTCTACATCGAACACAATATAGACTCATATTATTTATTAGATGGATATAATTGACTTTTCGGCGACACGAAAACAGGAGCCAGTGAAACATCATCCAGCATTACCAAATTCGATAAGGATGATTATAATAGGTCCATCTGGATCGGGTAAAACACAACTATTATTAAATTTAATAATGAGATGGTTGAGATGGGACAAGCTGTATTTAGTAGCACCATCCGTAGATGATCAACACTGTTACGAAGTACTTAAAGATTTTAATGAAAATGCAAAATTGCAGAATAAAGACGGTAATGATGTGGTTGATTTTATTACCGATATTGATGAGGCTCCATCTGTAGATGACCTAGATGGATTTATTGATAATTTAGTGGTGTACGATGATGTTATGTTGGACAGACAAACAAATCCAGCTAGAATATTTTCTCGAGGTAGACACAAGAATACAGATGTTATATACGTCAAACAACGATATACACAAATACCTAAAGTGATCCGAGACAACTGCAATATTTTAGTAATGTTTAATGGAGTAGATAATTATACTTTACAGAATATTTATTATACTTGGTGTTCAGGGGATATGGACATAATGAAGTTCAGAAACTTTTTTGCTCAAGCACAAGCTGTTCCGTTTGGATTTATTACAATAAATTTACATGATCCAAGATCTAGATATCGTGTAGGTCTAGATAAAATCTTTGGTTAATTTACAGCAGCAGGCAGGGTGAATGACAAAAATTGAGTGACCCGCCGAGTAAACTAAACGCACTATAACATAAAATACAAAAAGTCAAAAATAAAATAACAAAAATGAGCTAACCCAAACGATTTATTATTCGTTTTTCAAACTATACGGTAATAATAAAAGTTAGGAGGTTCGGTTTAGCGTTATTGACCTTATTTTTCAGCCTCTGTAGGAACCTTTATTTTATGAAAAACTTGCTCGAAACCAATTTGTAGGGTTCACCTTGCCTGCTGCTAATGTATTTACCATCCAATTTTGGTATGTAAAATGTAAATAAATGCTTAATGATATCATAAATTTATCCTATATTTAATAGATTTAGATTTGTCCTGAAGTAAACATATATTCTAATCTTGAACTCCCGAGTTGGTCTATCAAAATGTCGAATTATCATTTTTTTAAACTGATGATCTTCAGATATTATTCAATCTCATTAACATAAATTTGTGCAAATCAGTTGTTACTACCTTAAAATATATACCCATTAAAACCTATATTAAATAGTATCCAAGTCGTTAGGTTATGATTTTGTTTAAATTTTGCTTATTCATACATCTCGATTCTTTCTAGCTGACATATTGTAAGTGGTTATATTTTCAACTGTTTTGGAATCGGATGATGAAATATGAAAGTCTTCATTCAAGTATACATAACTTTAAATATATATTTAGCTACGTTTTACTTAGGCAAGGTCACTTTCAGTATCTGCACATATAATTCAATATTTAAACTTTGACAGTGATCATTAATTGCAGCAAAAAGCTGGTCTGCACTTTCTGGTCTTTCAGTCCCTTGCACCTTGTCATCCGCAAAACAGGAATCACCTCCTTCTTATGGAAAATTTCGAGGGTTTTTGCTGCACTTTTCTATGTTCTGTGAAATTGTTGCCTAGAGAATAAAGGTGCACAGAGGTTGAAGGTAACAAATCAATACCCTTAGCACCAAACCTATGTTCTTTACGCTTTGATTCGTGACCAATCTACCCGAATGGAGTGTCATATTGTTATTGGTGTGTGTCAGAAACACAATCAGTAACGGGTTTGGTTTTGCTGAAATATACATTGTAATTAGGGTACTGTAATTATAAATAGGTAAAAATATTTCATCAAATGCCACTTAAACAAGCAATTTGTTTTCTTGTTAGTTTCTAAAACTTCACAAGAAAATGAAAATTTTTGGAAACAACCACTACACGAGAGCACACGCACAGGTGTATTTACACCAATTTGCTGTTGTTGTTGTTGGGTTTAATGTCATTTTCAGCACAAGATAGGCTATACATGGCGGCCAGTATCAATGGCGGAGGAAGAACCCGGAAAAATCCCAGAAAGAACCACCGACCCACGAGAAGCAAGCTTTCTCATATACCCACATTGGCCGAGCCTGAGACCCGAACCCACGCGGACAGAGGTGAGACGGCAGTGATCCGTAACAGTGAGCGCTTTAGACCAATCGGGGCCCCCACACACATTTGTCACTATTGTTAAGGAATATCATCTTTAAAATTACATGTTAAGTGTATAATTCAAAACAAAATATTGATTTTTTGGACTTGGTAATTTTTTGTACAATTTTTAAAACTAAGACAGTTGCTTGTTCTAGTGGCAAGTTTCAAGATGGCCTGATATTGGATGTCAGATAAACAGTTTTAATTTAAGATCAACAAAACATTATAACAGCGTCTTTTAGTTAAATAGACATGCTGCTACGAGCATTCATTCAGAAGTATTGATAACAAGGATTCTGAAGCTGTCCACTGTGGCAGTAATATAACATGACATATCAGCACAATTTTCATTTAGGACTAACTAGATATTACAAGAAGTCTTCTGGTGAAAACAATGCCAATACGACTTTCCATTAAGGAGGAATGTATAACAAAAACAAGATTACCATGTTGGCACTGAGGTGGCCATATTTGATGTCAGACTGGCACCATTTTAATTTAAGACTAAATAGACATCATTAGAAAGCTTTCAGTGAAAACCTCATGTTGATAAGACCATTCATTTAGGAGGAACAACATTAACGATAACAAGATGTTCAACACCGTTCAGGTGGATGCCATACTGGATTCCAGATCAACACCAATTTCGTTTAGGACCAAGTAGACATCACGAGAAGTGTACGTGAAAAAGCCGTGTTGATATAATTATTCATTCATAAGGAATACATGATTTTCATGATGGCCACTGTGTGGTGGCCATATTGGATTTCAGATCAGCATTAGTTTCCTTGGGAAAATGCTGGACATAATAAGAAGTCTTCTGGTGAAAACCCCATGGCAATGTGACTTTGTTCAGGAGGTGGTGTGATATGATTTTTAATATGTCGGACACACTGGACGTTAGATCAGCACCGTTATCACTTAGGAGTAACTGGACATCAAATGAAATCTTTTAGTGAAAACCCCGTGTTGATATAATCATCCATTTTTTTATGAGAGGTGATAACAAGAGTTTCATGATGGTTGCCATTTTAGACATTAGATGGCAACATTTCATTTAGGACAAATTACACATCATAAAAAGCTTGTTGATATGATCATCCATTTCTGTGGAGCAGAGATAACAAGGTATTCAAGCTGACTGCCATGGTGATTGTATTGAGGTCAGATCGGCACCAATTTCATTTAGGTTTGGTTTTTGGGGTTTAATGCAACTTTCCAGCACAGGATAGGTTATATGCTGGCAGCCAGAATATTTGGTGGATGATGAACATGGAAAAAAACCCCGGAAGAACCATCGACCCACAGGAAGCTACTGGCTTTTCCAACATAGCCATGTTAGCCGAGCCGAGACTTGAACTCACATGGACAGAGGTGGAATGTTAGCGACTTGTTAAGGTGAGCACCTTGGGGGCGCTCACCAGTTATTATGTACTTTTGAAAGAGTGACGTATGTAAGGTGAAGTTGTTTGCATTTAAAACATGCACAGTGGAAAGAATGTTGACATACCTTTATGCTACTTTGATGTAATGTGACTAACATTTCTTTGGATATTGTACTTTTGGAAATTTTAAATGATCTTAGCACACTGCTAACTAAAATGACTCCTCCCTTGTGCTCCAAAAATCAGCCTGAATTTGTCTAAAGTACACTATCCTTAGCAGCTATTAAAATAGGGAAAATAAATTTTGCCAGACTAGACAATACCAGCTTCTGAAAGTGCAATGAATGAATTACCAAATATATAAAATGTAAAAAAAGTTATCGGCTCTTTTTTTTACAATTTACCTCTGAAGTTCAGGAAGTGAAAATGACCAAGTGGAGCTAGCACTTTTTTGAAAGGTGCACATCTGGAGTAAGGCCAAGCTGTATACTCTGTAACCCATATTACACCCATCAATCATACACCAAAATAAAGGGAATTAAAGGTTCTTTTAACAATACCTAAGATAAACAAGGTTTTTTTTAAATAGCCAGTATAACTAGTGAGGAAACCTGGGGGAATTCTTTTTCTTTAAAATTCTAACCCTATGCAAAATACGAAACTGTAAAGCGCCACCCTTACACCACTTGACCACCTGGGACCCTTTTCATTTAGGACCAACAAGACATCATAAGAAGTCTTTAATTGAAAACTCCATGTTGATATGACCATCCATTCAGGAGAAGTAGCGATCAGATTTTCATGATGGCCAC
Organism: Megalonaias nervosa; assembly: GCA_016617855.1. Taxonomy (NCBI): domain Eukaryota; kingdom Metazoa; phylum Mollusca; class Bivalvia; order Unionida; family Unionidae; genus Megalonaias; species Megalonaias nervosa. Next base: position 16,056 of record JAECUM010003143.1, on the reverse strand, counting down.
TGTGGTAACCAGACTGGATGTCCAATCAGCACCTACTGGTATTCATTTAATACCAACCAGACTATGTGTTTGTGTGTGTGTGTAAAGTTTCCTAGAGTTTAGGAGCTATAGCGATAACAAACTTGTGCTAATGGACAGACTGACGGCAGACTATTAAGGCCCTTCTGGTGCATAATTGGACTTCATTTACAGAAGGTAACTCCACTGCATTAGTCACAAGAACTAATCTACCGTGAGGCCTTCTGTTATGTACAATAGATAGAGTGCAACAATTTGGCTTAACACTTTAGAAAATAAAATAAAAGTTTCAAGCTCATTATACCCAATCATCAGTGAGCACATAAATATAAACAGAATATCATATTTTATCTTTGGTAAAAGATACTGCCTTAGTAAATAGAAATGGCTTTTCTGGACACTTTATACATAAATTTGGCCTTTTTAAGGAATATTCTTTCACATGTAGGAAAAATGTTTATATAATACACGTTATAACAATTGTCTTTACATTGATCTAGAATTAAATGGCATGCCCTCTTTTGAAGTCTTAAAAAGTTGTATGCTTGGATTAGAGGTATTACCCCCAAATGACATTACAATAGTCTAAATATGGCTGAATATAAATTTTATACAAGATGACCCTATACTGAAAAGGAGCGTTCTAGTTTTCTTTAGTGGCCAAAGACAAGAATTAATCTTTTTTTTTTGGAAACATGTTCAATGTGAATAGACCAGTTTTTTGTTTTGTTATTACTAGTAGGGCTTTTCTTTTTCTGTATTTATAATCACACTGCTTTCCTTGCCCCATACTTGAAGTATGTAAAGAATATTCTGTACGTTACTTACAAGTTCAGTTTTGATTTTACTTGAATCAGTGTAGTGTCTTTCCTCTGCACAGAAGTCAAAGGAAGAAACTGAATTTCCTATCTTAAGGGCCAAGTCGTTAACATATAGAATGAACAACAGAGGTCCGAGGAGCCCTGTGGTACTTCCCAATTAATATTTTTACTTTCAGAAAGGTGACCATTTAGAAATACTTTTTGCACTCTGTCAGTTAAGTAAGAAGTAAACCAGTTTAGGGAGTTTGGATTATATTGATAGATTTTCAAGCCAAATTTCATGGTCTGCAAGATCAAAAGCTTTACAAAAATCAACCATAAATGTGCAAACCATTTTTCCTTTAGCCAATGTTGGTGACACTGACCCACTTCTGTGATGAGGGTGCTGTACTCGTCAAGATGTATCCCCTTACTGAGCTTCATTATTCCATGTACAGCAATATGTTTACAGGGTTAACTGGATGCGAAAACTTATGAGCTAAAGACAAAACCATAATGTGAGCAAGTCAAATGTGAAGGATAAGTTAAAATGACCTTTTGTAGCAAGATTGTGGCACATACAGAAATTTAGTTTCATGATTCTATCATGAAGGCGGCATAACCTTCAAGTCAAATTGACCTACTTCTGTAATGTGTAGGTAGTATTCATCAAGATGCATCCTGTTGCCATGTTACATGATTCCAGGTATGTTATGGTAAGTATACAGGGTGCAAACACCCAAGCTAAATGCAAAATACATTAAACCAGAATGTACAAATACTGTACATGCAACATACCAACTTAATGTCATTACTAGTCGTTTTAGCTGGAACAGAAACAAAGGATTTGTCTGAATTCGTAATTGCAAATTTCAAGACAGCTGTACTAAATTGCTTCATATCCATATATGGTTAGGCTTGTGTGTAGCTGTGTAAAAATGTATTTAGACAGATGATCCTGTAAAAATGTATTTAGACTCACTATTGTGAAATATAAAGTAGATGCTCAAAGTTTCCACATGGACCATATGAAAAGAAAGAATCGGAATATCTTCAACAAAAGTGACACAGCAGGTTGCATTTTTTTAACAAGTTTGATAAACAATTTCAGCAAGGCTTAATCCTAACCTAAAACCCTCCTTTAAATTTAGTCAATTTCTGCAGTACAAATCTGATTAAAATCATTATGACAGGCGCCAATGTACATCATGTTCTGTTTACTTCTAGAATTCCCAATCAACTTATTTTTAGCCACATGTGATATAAAGCATTGTACTTCATGTTAGAGATGACACATTCTGAATGAAGTTTTTCAATTTCATGTGAAGAATGTAATTTGATTTGTGAATATAAGGTTAACAGAACATGACCTCATGTTGGAGTCTGTCAAATTTCCGTTGTCAGAGATCTTGGTTTGAATCAGATAGGTGTATGTATATACATGTATTTAGCACATTTTTATCCTAATATACAGTGTACAAGGTTGTAGGGATAAATAACTCAAATTTTAATACATGCCAAAAAAGTTCTGTATATAGAAACAATCGGGAGTATGAAACACTTTTTATTCTTTATTTTAAACTGCTGGGCACATTTAAAGTACAATGCTAAAATATCAATTCAGCTGACAACTTGAAAGTCGCTTTTGCCAAAACAATACATTCTTCAATAATCAATATATACTAAGGTGGTGACAATACAATCTGCAACCTCTAATTACTGGAAAAATTATTCATTATTCGCAAAATTTTTTTTCAAATCATTAAGTGTACAAAAGAAAGGTAACACAGCAAACACAGAAATGCGAGATTTGTCATGTTACAATGAAATATTTGGTACTTACACAAACAAAAATGCATGCAGCATAAACCAGTTCAGGTTTTAAAAAGTCTCCTTCTGCAGCTGACCCAGATCTGCTGTCCCATGGTCCATCTGCATACTGCATTTACCCAGATCTGTCATCCCGTTGTCTCTTTTTATTCAGTACAGCCCTAAATACTCCGTCCCTATGTCTGTCAGAATAAAGAACTGAACCGACCATCTCATCGTCTCTCTGCACACAGCACTGACACAGATCTGCCATGCAGTAGTCTCAGCAAGCAAACAGCCTCAATCCAGATCTGCCATCACATAGTCTCCTTGCACAATGCCAACCCAGATCTTCCACCTGGTGTTTGGCATACAGTACCGACACCGATCTGCCTTCCAAATATCTCTCTCTACAGTTTAGAGTATTTGCTGTGCAATTTTAATTAAAAGCAAACATAGCAGACCCTGATCTGTCTGCACATTATTCCTATCTGGATCCTTGCTACTTTCAGTTATGTGTGTATTACATGTCATAAAGTATCATTACTTGCCAAGGCTCTCCAGCTACAATGCCAAGGCCAAGTTCACATGTTGGAATAATAAGTCTGCTATGTGCCAAAACTTCACCCACATGCAAGTATGATGAAAAACAAACAACATTGCAAACTGCTGCAGGTCAATATGTAATGCTATTTTAAAGCTGAAGATTGAATTCCTGCATTTTTCACTTATATAGTCTATGCCAACTGCAAACATCACATCCTGATCTGCTATCTTGTGATGTGATAATAGATCTGGGTCTGTGTTGTTTGCAGTTGTGAATATATATACAGTGTACATGTACCTTCTTAATGTACATCCAAAACTTTTCCACTTGCTTTATTACAATGCAAGGGATATGAAGATTGCAAACTGCCTTCAAAAGCAAGGACAGGATAGACTGGGAAGAAAAATCATTGATTATATCCAACAATGAGTACATAAAGTAATATTTTATATGGAAATTTTATATTTTATTATTAAGACCATCTCCCTCTAAGAATGTCAAAACATTTATATTGGGCTTTGACAATCATAAATAAAAAAAGCCAACGTTTTACTAATACTGTGGAAAATATTATAAATTGCATATATTTAAAGAGAACTAAAGTGACTAAATCAATAAACAACCCAGAACATAAAAACTCAAGTACAAGACCACAATAAAATACAGATTTTGACACCAGCCAAAAGAAAACATTAACTGATACACTTAGGTCTAATTTTATGGTTACCAGACGTGTTTCTAAATAACAAAATCTGACAATTTTATTTAAATTCAATTGTCCAAATAAATAAATCCCAAGGAATAAATTATTTTCACCAATAAAATAAATTAAGCACTTGCCAAATAAACAGATCCATAGCTAATAACCAATTTATAATAACATGTTTGTCATTAATGCAGGATTTTAGTATTAATTTTTTATGCACAACCGACTTCTTTCATTTAACACTGCTGTCTAAAGAAACTGATGATGTACTGCAACCAAAACAAATGATCCAGTTGGTAACTTTCTTTTACCCCCCCTTCCATCTGTTCTGACTTCTTGCATTTCTTTGCTAATGCCTTAAATGAGCTTCTTAGATGAACAAGGAATTTACCATATTTGAGGCATTTTTATCCATTTTATCATTTTTACTTTACATAAATAATTATCTTTGCATGAGAATACATCTTCATACAGGGCACAGTTATAAACCTGTACAATATATTCAGTACCATGCATTTTAAGGAGCTTTAAATTTGGGATCTGTTTAAATTATGTGTCAGTTCATGTTTAACTTGAAATACATGAATTTATGTTACATCTTGCACATCCATACCTCTTTACATGCTTATTTATTCAAGATAATCATATTTCATACTAGGCGTTTTAAAATTTAGCACCCAAAGAAACACCAGAAACTGTGGTGAAAATCAGCCTAATCTTCATACAATAACTTAGTTCAGAAACAGTTTATTAAATTTCAAATGTCTTGAATGAGAATGAGACATGAGCCTATGCATACAAATCACTACAAAAATAATTCCATGCTGACTTTATTTCAGTTCTTCAAGATCTCAAACAAACTCCAACTATTTTCAACAGTGTTGTAATAACTGACCACACCAATATGGTGTTTTTTTACTTCATATTAAAGGGAAAAATGAAGGACTGTCCAATAGTTACTAAAAAGAAATAATGTTCATCATTTTATGTTAAGTTAAACAAGAGTAAAGTAAACAGAATGATATAAACCCCACCCCACATACAGCATGGTAGATACTGGAAATTACTTGCCAGCGGGTCTCAGCGACCTCAACCTTTTGTCAAGATATGCCGTCTCCAACTAAACTTACTATGCAAAATGCGATATTTTCGTGTTAGACTTGGCATGACTGTTCCCATTAGATCCCAGAATCTACAAGTTTCAATATTACCAAAATTGCAAGCCATCCATACAGTTTGGTCAAGGAATGTACTGTAGAACAACACTAATTCTCACAGTGTGATAAACTTAAGTCTATATCATCACAACTTGGGTCTAAAATAGTACATTATGACAAATTACATCTGTGCCATTAAAGTATGCACTACTCTTGAAAAACTTTTATATTCTTGTGTACAGAAAGAATTCAGTGGCAAATCAGGACCTCTTCAGTTTTTTTCATAACATTCTAAACACAATGACAAAAATTTGGTGTGCAATGAAAACTCTCTTCTTTATTTGTTTATAAGGTTCTATCATCAACATGTGTGTATTTATCGAAGAAAAACCAATATTCTCAATGGGAAACGACACTTAAGACAGCATCAAATTCGGTCAAGCAACGAGTATTTTACTTTAATATATCTTTCACCCACTGAAGAAAATTACCAACTAAAAAGTGATTTTATAAATGTAAGTTCCTACACATAAACATCTTACACTGCATAAACTGAGTTGCTGAACAGGCTCAAGCAATGTACACACAAATTTAAATAACATTTACTCTTTGCAGATGACTTGTAACGATCAGTGCATGTGCAAGACAAGTCCAGCTATTCAAACACATCCGAAATTTTTGAATAAGAAACATTTTTAAAACAAATGACACAACATAGTAAAAAATATATGAAAACACATCGTCAATGAAGTCTAGCTAAGGTGAAAATTTTGGAAACGCTATCTCGTATTACTTACAACTATATCTTCAAGATCAGAGAGAACAGTAATTAATAGTTTTACATAAACTTGCAATATATTTAACAATCCAAAAAATTTGCAGCCATCAGCAATTCCAAAGCAATCTCAGGTGCAATGGGAAACTCGGGTATTTCTGTTGAACTGTTAGTGTATCGCACTTTGTACGTGAAATACATGCAAACTTTCTGTAGGACATGCGACCTGCAATGAGAGAAAAATAATGTTCAGCATTATTTTGCATTTACAAATCTATCAAAAACCAAATATTCGAGACCTTTACTCGAAAGCATCCACCCCCAGCACAAAGAAAACAATTCTTATATACTTAGTCAAAATATTTAATGTTAATGGAGCAAAATGTCATCATGGTTCATTTCAGAATAAGCACAAGTTCATAAGTTGTCCCAAACTGATAATGAACACAAGTGTGATTAGTAATGCATGATTAAAAAAAAAAAATATAAAAAAGTAACACCACATTGCCATCAAACAAGAATCTCTCACAAAAAATGTCAAATAATGAACAGGAAATATGCTTTGCCAGTGTTTACTTACGGTATTTCTCTGAAATTGATTTCATTCGTTTCATTTTCTGCAAACTGACCTGAAAATAAGGAAATAATAAAAATAATGAATATATAGAACATGGCAAACACATAAGTGCCAGCATCAACACAATAATGGGTCAATTTCTCTTTTCAACAAATGGGCAAACCAAAAATCAATATTTCTTTATATCTTGATTCATCAATACTACATCTTAACAAAGGCACCTGATGGATCTGCAATCATTCATATGGTTGATCCTCTATTATCACTGTCAAATAACACAGTTAGGCAACATAATAAGAAGAGTCCAGTTGCCTTCATCTGGCTTTTGTTCATCTTACCATGTTTGGAAAACATTTTGTCCTATTACCATATTTAATGTTATTTTTCGTACCCTTTAATTTTTCGCACACCATCAAGCCATCTTTGCTGTAATATCCTAATTGAGATAGTGAGCAGGAGCATTAAACGCCCTCAAGACCAGCCCGAATTAAGTCGTCTGAAACACGATGTTTCAAAACGGCCCTCTGAGGAAGCTGCCAGAAAAATGAGCTACAACTGCAAGATATCTTTGGTGATGTTTTGTGGTGATGTTCCATGCCATGTGTGACATCTTAGAGATAACACCATTCTTGTCCACAGTGTTTCAGAAGGACAACCTATTGGTGATAGTGACAGTTCTACTACGAAGTAGAAGCTCACATCTTTAGACTTGAACATGTAAAACATAAGCATGGACCAAGGATGAAGTTATTAAATATTTTTATTTTTTTTCCGTTTTTTGCAGACCTGAAGTTCTAAAGCATGAGAATGGACCAATGATGAAGGTATTAAATATTTTATTTTATTAGTTTTCTACAGACTTGAAGTTCTAAAATATGAGCATGGACCAACAATTATGGTATTAAATATTTTTATTTTATTAGTTTTCTACAGACTTAAAGTTCTAAAGTATGAACATGGTCCAATAATGCAAGTATTAAATATTTTAGCTTAGGCCCCCAAAAATTACGTGTTTCCAGTTGGACACCCATCCCCGTTTTTATAATTGCTAACTCTTGCACTCTTCCCCCCCCCACGCAGGTTTAAAAAACTAAAAATCTAAAAAAATTTCAACCAAAATATTCCCCAAATTGATTTGTACAATTACCTATACCAATCATTATATATATATATATATATATATATATATATATATATAGTAAAACCTGTTATGAGACCTCTGCTATGAGTGACCACCTGTCATTTCCGACCGCAATCGTAATGCACAGATTGATTTTATTATACAAACACTGTCGTGAGCATAAACCTCCTGAATGCAACCACGATGTCTTGGCAAAATATGCATTTCGACACTGCTATGAATGACTGCATGGCAAAAACAGGGACAAGCTAAAAGCAAGAACTATTAATAAAGAACAGAATATATATACAGTGACTGTGGTTATTTTTCTTTAAATTATTCTGAAACTAGACCTTGGAAATGGGTCTTTTTGTACAAACCTGTTATGAGACAACCTGTCTTGAGAGACTGTTTTCTTGTTGGCAGAAGGGGCGGTCTCTGATAATAAGTTTTACTGTATGTTTAAAAAAACCTACCAACCTACCCTAATTTTAAAACCAGTGCAATAGGAAACACATATTTTGGGAGGCCTTATTAGTTTTCTTTTCCATCATCATCATAAGTTTAGTATGCTTAACTAAATGAAACTTATCCATTGACAGTTTTGAAATATTTGTTATAATTCTTAAGTTTTACATTTTGTAGCATATAACAATAGATTAAGTTGATTATCTTTTTTTTAGGAATTTCTCTTAAGTTTTGAATCCATTATTAGCAAAACAAATCAGACCATGGATCTGAAAGGGCAAATGACCAATCCAGCATATGTGACCAAGAAGAATGTTAACATAAGCTATACTGACAAGTGGTTAGTAAACAAACAAATTCAAAACTTCATTTAAAAAGGGTAAATATATTTATCTTTCCTAAACTTAGGAAATCATTTTAAGGAAAGTAAAGATCCTGAAAGATTGAGCATCACACACTTTAGTTTCACGACTTGAGATTTAGAAATAGTAGAATATTTCATTATGCCTAGTGTTCCTTTTATTTTTGTTAGTAATAAAAAATACAACCATTTACATGCTAACATTATTAATGCTAAATTTATTCCTAGTAATTAAACACAAGTTACTATTTTAATGGAATTTTCTTTCATTTCTTGTTGTTTCATTCAATTTTTGGAAACTTCAGTAAGGAACCTTTGAGATATTTTAGAGAAGGCATGTACAACTTCCTCCAGGGCAGCCAAACGGGTGATTTTAAAGCCACATCCTATGATCTAACTATGTGGATAGAAATGGCCCTGGACCATAGGCTATAGGTGACACATGCCTGCTTTAGAGCATTTGACTACAAGCACTTTCTTCTTGAGTGGGCAGCTCTGATGACATATGGAAGGAACACATGCAGGTTCTTCTCAATTACCTCGCAGTTATTTTAAAACAGGAATATCATTCTGCCATTCTTCAGCTGTATTAAAAGTTAAAGAGTTTAAAGCAAAGAAGATGACACTCAAGCAGTCACCAGAACCATCTGCTAAAACTCACAGAGCACTCTTAGTGAACACTCCACTTTCCCAGTTTGTTGTGCAAGCTGTTATAAATCATGTTTGTTATAAGCCTGTCATCTGTCAAGTATGAGTGAGGATTTAGTTCAATGAATTTAATCAAGACTTGATTAAGGAATTCCTTAAACCAAGAGTGTACAAATTTTAATGAACACTGATGACTTCAACCCAGACACGGATATTATCCGCTGGTTTATTGTTGGTTCAAGTGGGAGATGTGTACTAGGACCTTCTTTTCCAATCGATATAACTGAAGTAGCAAAATGTACAATGTCAGCCTGTAGTTTTGAAAATAAAAAGTTTTCTTAAGAAAAAATATGTTGTACATTGGTTTTTTGTTCTATTTATAAATTATTGGCAAGAGGTTGAAAATTTGGGACAGTTAAAAAGGTGGGTTGGACTAGTGAATTTTCTGAAACTACCATAATGAAAGCAAGTCTTGGGACGAAAGATTATTTTTGTGTCCCAAGACTTATATGCATGTGAAAAACACAACCTTTTCTGCGTCCCAACATTTACACACACAAAAATTTCTAAATGTGATTAGCAAGATCACCACATCACACAGCATGACCAAAACTTTAAAAACACAATGACTGCTTTATTATTATTATTATTATTATTATTATTATTATTTGCATATTTTCTGATGTCTGAAACATGAAACAAAAAAGGTAATTAAACTTCACAATTCGCATGCTGCTTAGTGCTTATCATGAGACAAAACACAGACCTATAGTAACATATAGTATTTACTCTGTGCTCATCATGCTTAGTGCAATGTATATCCTTGTTAAGGCTTAAAAATATTAATGATCGATTTTGCTTTATTCATTCTCTTTTTTACCACACACCATTCCTCCTAATCACATTTTAGCCATAGGTCCATTACTGTTTTATTGACTTTAATTCCGTGCTTGTATTTCTGCTTAACTCAAAAACACTATTCATTCCAATCTTGGTTTTGGCAAGATGGTTGTTTCAGCATCTCCCTTTAATTATAACTGATGAATTTGTCAGACAGTAATATGTGTTTTGTTTTCCAACAGTAATCCAATCACTAAAATTGGCATTGGTGTAGATGGGAGTATATCTGGTGGAAGAAGAATATCAAACGAAATAAAGATGTCTTACACCACTATGCCACCCAGAGCCCTGAATTTTTTCAGGAGTCAATGCTGGTACCACTTTGTTCTACAACAATAATCCAACTGATTAACTGTTTTAAAATCTGAAGTAGATTTGCAGCCTTCACTGGTGTAGTCCTTAGATGTGCATTCACCCTCTATTGCATAATAGTAGCATGATTATCACAGCCAAGTAAACTTGTACTTAAGTTCAGCTATATCAAAGCAAATAACCATTGCATTTTAATTGCAAGTATTTTTTAAAGCATCATTTCTGGGACTTTCTTATTATTTTTTAATGACTTCAGTTAAGTTGAGTGCAGTGGTGACAATGTGATTCCAAACTAATAGACATACTTCAATTAGTGCGAGTTACAAATCTTCAAAGGACATGCTACGATTGTAAACAAGGCCATTAAATGCAAGCAATTAACCATAGTTTCATTGTTTTATTGATACCATGTTTTAACAAGTTAGACATTTATATTTTCAAGACAGAAAACATAACTACTGTTGTCTTTTGGCAAGCTTGATGCAACAATGCATAAACTGACAATAGTCAGGGTTCAAAAATGTTTTCTTAAACATTGACCCACGCATGATGATTTTAAAAAACCAAACTCCACAATCCAGATTCCAATTTCCATATGCCCAAATGGGCCCCATTTGTTTTTACTATTATTTATCACACAATGTTGAGATTGCTGTACTTCAAATATGTAAAGATAAAAACAAAATCATATTAAACTGAATAGTGTCTTTATTCAGAACTCAAAATATTTCACATAAAGCAATGTATTTCTCCAGGTCCCGAGGTTGGCCATTGTCTAATTGCTCCATCAATGTCCTCATTAATGACCATCCGAGGTGTGCCATGCTTTATAAGTTTCTCTTTACACTTTTATGTTGTTCACGGGTACTGTTTAATATGTTTAACCAGTGCTGCATTACACTAGTGTAAGCTTGAGTAAGGAACAGCTCAATTAAAAAATCAAAACACTTATTCAAGTGCTCTACCAATATCATTTTTAGTTGGTCATTCCTTTTTATCTTACCTTTGTAAAAAAAGACAACTGATTTTTAATCAAAGACTCAAAAAACGACCATAAACTGAATTTGATCCCTTTATTGCTTAAACTACTTTAAAAATAAAATATCTCCCATCTGGCCAGGATTCTCCAGATTATTACAATAACATAATCAATTAACAGCTTGTTGTGTATACATGGTAGCCTTAATTCCATTACTTGACCATGCATCATAGCACAGTTGCAATGATGGCTGAACAGTTCCAGTATCCACAAGACTGGTTCTGACTGGTTTCGGTAATGCACATAAATATCCAATATGGTATGTTACATATCTTAAATGCAGGTGAGCACTAATTATAGGCAGCCCAGGCAATCTGCTCTGAGTTCATGTCATATGCATTGCTTTGTACACAAAATTTACAGCTTTCAATAGGAGTGTAATAAACAGACAATCTTCGTAAGGTAATGGGCATACATAGGGAAAAATATTAATAATTTATTAGTCTTTCAGCATCTTGAAAATAAATATCAGTGCAGTACGAGTTTTTATGCAAATTAAATTTTTCTTTTCAAGGGAAATGGCCACCTCACTTAGAATACAGGAAGGGCCTGATATGAAATTTGAGGAGCCCCAAGCATCGGGCTTTCAGATTTTTTTGACCACTGATAGTTAACCTAGAGCAGAAATGAAAGAAGTTATTCCCATAATAGCTGTAAAATTCTTTTATTCCCATTTTCTCAATGAATTTACAATCCAGAGAAAATGCCAATCAACAAGTACAAAAAGAATATCTAAGATGATGCAAGACTTGTAGTACATGAAAAAATTAAGATTCTGTGTTCCAACTTTTACACAAAATAAAAAAATTATTTTTGAAAATAATTCTGGGTGTCCCAAAACTTATTCATTACAATATGCATCCTGGACAAATGAATGAAAAAACTTCAATTTTGTATTTTTCATCAACATTTATAAAATGCACTTGTTGTCTGGACAATACCATAGAAAATTATTACAAATTTTGAACATAGGGGCCTGATATTTAAGTCACTGATTGCACAATATCCTTACCAGGTCCACTTAACATAGCCTTGATGGTGCCAGATGTGAGAGCATGATCTCTTTTCACGATAAATTCATGACCATCTGATGACACCAGCTTGACATACATAGCATCAGGACCCTCACATCCTCCATAAATCTTCTCCTCCTCCCCCTTCTCATCCTTGGAATCGGACATGGTTCCGTTGGATAGGGCACAAGAGGGATTCGGAATGCTGAAACGAAACAAAAGAAAATATATTTTAGCTTTCATTTTTGTGTATGTATGAGGTGAGTGCAGAATTTTATTCCACGATATACATAGGAAATAGAGGGTCAAGGGTGGAACAAAGTTTTTGGAATTTACTTACCTCGTCTCTTTTACAGTATGATAGACAAGGGTCCTATGTCAGAATGGGTCATTGTGGTAATCTGAGGTAATTTTATCACTGTATGATTTTTTTTATTACAGATTATTGCTTTTTTTTTAACATCAAGCTCGTGTCGAGCACCTGTGGTTCGAAATGGCAACAAGCTGTGTTTGGAACCCTCTCCCCCACAATCACGTTAGAACTCATAAACTAATGAATGAAATGATTAAGTTTTGTGTATTTTTTTTTAATATCTTTAACGTTTTTCGTCTTTAAAACTGGTAGGGTGTACAAACAAACTGGAGGGTGTTCGAATACTATGCAGTAGCATTAATGCATAGTGATAACTGAGAACTGGTGTCCTTTCATAGATTGGGGCCCGGAGTGGTCTAAAGCGCTCACAGTCACGGATCATTGCCGTCTCACCTCTGTCTGCGTGGGTTCGAGTCTTGGGCCAATGTGGGTATGTGAGAAAGCTTGCCAGTAGCTTCTCGTTGGTCGGTGGTTCTTTCCGAGGTTTTCCCGGGTTCTTCCTCCACCAACTGATACTGGCCGCCATGTATAGCCTATCCTGTGCTGAGAAATGGCGTTAAACCCTACAACTTTATAGATTGGTATACTCCAGTAGACTAATTAGTTAGATTTAGTATCCATTGTTCACTCGTTGAATACTGGAGCAACAGAAATAACAATATTGAAAGAGTATTCATATCCAGAATTATCAACAATACTGGAACCAGTATCACTACTTGTACATGATCTGCGAAAAGCATGTGGGTACCGTAATATTTCGATAGGTTATCGAAAAATTGACTCGTGCGCAGGAAGTCAGCTGATGATTGAATTTTGAGAAATTCGTCTGAAAATTGTGTCACAAATACTGGAACGCTGTAAAATTACAAGGTATTTTATTTTTTGTCGCCCCACTTACCAATATAAATCGAAACTTAGTCCGAGATTCTTTTTCTGATGAGTCTCAACAAGCAATGTACAACTTATCCCTATCAACAGTTACCCGTATGTATGTCTCGTGACCGAACTAAGCGCTGCGTGTAGACTGGTTTTCTTACTTAAGTAATAGCACAGAGGAGTGTCTCTAAAGGTGGCAGGGTACAGTTTCGTAAATTGGCCCCTGCAAATTTCTTAACTTAAGGCTATGGTGTGACTTTTTCAGCTTTTATTGTTTACTAATTAAAGATATGGATATATTTGTAAACTAGATGTTTCAGGCTTGTGTTGTTCTTGAAATTGATGTCAGGCATGTACACCTTCCATAGTTACTCTGCAGTATGTTGATAGTGAAATACCAATAGTTGGCTAGGAAGAAGAGCTAGCCTCCCATAGCCGTTAACACATGGGTTTGGGGCAAGTTGAATATCTCAAAAACGGCTTGGATGACCATAATTTTCAATTGCATCAGCCTGTTTAGTACACATTGTTTTGCAGAACTGCCGTCTAGGAAAAGGCCTTGTGTTTGCACTGTGAGCATTATATGGTGTCAAAAATGACCTTCGGACATGAAAATTGCAGGTATAAATTTGGGGTTGGGGTGCATAAACTTCTTCTGCTGTGAACTGCCATTGACTTCTCTGGTCAAGTGGATAATATTCTTATGCTTTGTTTTGATATAGGTATCTAAAAATATGGACCTTTTTGACCTCACTTGTGTATTTGATTTTTTCTGTGATTTTTTTATACTATGTCACTGATTGCAGCATTAAATTTGTACATAAAAACTGGCCCCTGCCTCCTAAAAACGTAGAATGATTAGCAGTCTATGCTCGGGATTTGACTATTACGTAGAGCATCAATTGTTACTAATTTCATTGCTCCCAGTATCTCAAACACTGTTTAGCCACCACCCATGCTTTTGTAAGCAGGGCCGACACCACCACATAGGGCATCAGGCTTTAAGAGGTGCCAGGTTAGACGGAAGTTAATTTTTGGTCATTGTTTGTTTGTTAGTTTTTTTCCTCTATGGAGGGGACGCCAAAGTCGTTGTTCGCCTTGTGCACAGTGGCTCGTTACAAAGAAAGTTACGAGTATCCATTAATGAATGGAGAACAAGGGGGGGGGGGGACCTTGAACAAGAGACTCTTGGTTGTTTTTTTTGTAACGAGCCCATGTGGCATAGGGTGCCAGAAACTCTTGGCCATGTTTGTAAATCATAAAAAAAAGGACAAATGAGTAACTGATTGGAAAATGACCGCAATCTGATGTATTTGGATGAAATGAATGCGTACATATTTTTATGGCAGTACAAACCTTCATAAAATTATTATTACGATTTTTAAGTTGGCACCCATGTCACAACCTAACAAGTGTACGCATTTTTCAACCCTTAAATGATCTTTGAAACAATTATATGTACTATATAGTAATGTTCAAGTATACTTTTATATTTATATATGATCTGACTAAATCGGTAGAGGATTATTGATTGTTAAATTACACTGTAATAGAAGAGACAGTTTTCTACAAGCTTCCAGCTTTCTGCTTAATCCCCATATAGATTGTATTGTTATAAATGATACATGGAAATGTTTTCTTGAATAAATACAGTTTAAACAGACAAAATTACCACAAGAAACACCATTCTAAAACAACAAAAATAAGAAGAAAAATGAAAAGTAAATATTGCATGAAACAAGAAATGAATGCAAAAATGAAAGTGTTCCCTTCTTTCACGCTTATAAATTGGATGCAAATTTGAAGGTATGCACCAAAATTGTACCAAGAGGAAATTTTGTTAAATGATATCTCACCCGCTTCGCCAGTATAGTATATAATCCCAAAACTTGGCATAGCTATATTAGCAAGAAAAGTATGTTATTACAACATTTTACTTTTTATGGGTGTTAACATAAGTGATAAAAGCGAATGCACACGTGCAGCAGCGTATATATCTATCTACAGTGTGTGTGTGTGTGTCTCTGTGTGTGTGTGTGTGTGTGTGTGTGTGTGTGTGTGTGAGAGAGAGAGAGAGAGAGAGAGAGAGAGAGAGAGAGAGAGAGAGAGAGAGAGAGAGAGAGAGAGAGAGAGAACGTTATAGCGCAAACTCCTTTACTCCTTGGGAAATACAGTAAGTACAGTGCACTAAAAACGATTTCATTCCATCAGCGACAGCAGTAAATAGTCTTTTATTGCAACAGAACTTAACCTGAAATGATCTGGAGGTCTACCTAATGCTTGCATCTTCGACTACATATTGAAGGTGATTTTTCAAAAGCTCAGTGAATCCGGTACAAAAATACAAGCAAAGACCTTTGACTTGATTCAAATGTCAGTTTAGTCTTGTTTTAAAATCTTCTTTACATCAGTGCTGCTATCTTGGCTGTAAGATCTGCACCATTTTCATTCAATTAAATATTGAAAGATTTTTTTTGTGCGTGTTAAACCCATGTGAATGCCACTGTTCAAACAAGGGGAGTCGTGATAACAAAATTTTCGAGACGGTCACTATGGT